>VZTM01002117.1:300-27008 GCA_013400555.1 Jacana jacana
GGAATTTAAGACCTCTGAGAACACTTTTTTTGGCAAAAACAGTGATTTGAAAGCCGAATTTGACTTCCAACACACTTCACTTAAACGAAAAACATTCGTGTGTGCGCTTAGGACAGCTTTCACAGGTGCTTAAAGGAATCTTAGTCACAAAATAGTGGCAAGGGAAACTCATACTTTCTGGTTCTTGTATCCAAGTTTTAATGTGATAGATTTAAAAAAAAAAAAAAAGTCTTGTAATTGCAACATTATCTTTTTTATATAACTAAATACATCCTTCCTAGGATATATGATTATTTTAGTAATTTGATGCTGCTCTGTAATTCTTAATTCCTATGGAAAATCAATGATGTAGTTGCCAAGACAGAGTGCAGGCCCCTTACAATGTCCTTTCCAATCTACAGGAAATAAAAATGAACTATCAGTGATGGTGATAGTCCATGTGATGAAAAACAATAAAGGAACAAGTTATAGCTCAATGCTGTTCATTCAAATATTTAAGGTCCTTATGAAAGTATAAGAAATTGGAAGACCATCTGATTTTCTTAGATCACTTTCACTGCATGAGGCATTGGCACTGCACTTCACTGGAGTGCAAAAATGCCAGCAAAGCTATAAGTCAGGTATTTGTAGTTTATTTTATTAGTACTAGGCTGAACCACAAAATAGATAAAACAGTTTTATGGCTTACATCTGGTTGAATAATAAAACATATGGCTCTGGAGTAAAGCATGTGCAGCTGTAATTTACTGTAAATATCCAACTCAAGATAGCTATGGAGATAAAAAACTTACGGCATGCACTCAGGGTTTATCCCACTATCCATCACTACTTGAATATTTATGATACTCCAACATTTGTGGTTTATATGTTAATTAACCGCTTTTTAGGAGTTTTCTTTAGGGCATTCTCTTCTATGTACAACAGATATGAGTTCTGGACACAAAGTGGACACTACTGGACTAATTTTCCCCCCCTGATATGTCTGTTTAGCAAGTCCTTTATTACAGAGTGATTAGAATAATGGAGCTACTATTGATATTGTAGTACATTTTCCAATATAAACGAAAATATGACATCTTTCTCATTTTTTTTTTAAATGCTTTCCTTAATCAGATTTTCTGTGAACATGGGCGAAGACATTCTTCTCTAGTTTTTATTCTTTTGGGTAGTTCTGATAATAACAGGAGATTAAATAAATCAGGCTTTGTTTCTTTTGGGGCAAGACAATTAAAAGTGATATTCTGAAATTTTTTAATATCTTTTGCATTCACAAACCAAGACTACTGAAGGAAAGCTTTTTATACCCTTTCATATCATACTCTGGAGTTGGAGTGATAGATAAGGGTTTTTGTCAAAACCAAGTGTAGAAGTTTGGATTGGCGTTTCTCTAAACATTTAATTGATTAGGAGGGATGTGCCTGAATTATTCTGCCAGCTTGAATTCTAGCCAGACTGTGAGATCAAAACTTAGTTCCAAGTTTGACATCTTAGATTCAGAATTTATTTCTGTGACTTTAGACAAGGAAATTAGACAGGGCTTTATTCCTGGTCCCAAACTAGATGTGGCCAAAGAGGATGAAACACCAGGTGTACTATAGCCACTGTGTAAGAACTGCAGTAAAACATGGCACTGGATTTTGAGATTTGTGTTGACATTGATCAGCTTTGATTCTAGAAGCTAGCCTGAACCTCAGTTAGTGCTGAACCAAGAAGATGGCTTTATTATTCCATGTATTGTCAGGTATGGTGGTTTGTGTTCCTTGCCACCTTACAGTCCATACCCTGAGATAATGGCCTTCTTCCTAGAAAGATAGGAAAAGACTGAATCAGTGAACTCCCTGCTGCACTATACCTTCCCAAGGGCTTCTGCCAGGCCTTTGTTGTGTTCTTAAGTCTCCTTTCAGATCATTTAAGGATCACCTTGAAGGATTTCTCCTAAGGGACAGTATGTTCTACAGGCACGTGTCATACCTGAGAATAAAGGAATGTCATACACGTGTAGATGGACCTCTTCTGCTCTTTCATCCAAATGAAATTGTTTTCCTCATTTTCCATACCCTCGGGTAAGAAATGCCATGATATTGAGCAGGGACAGTTTCCACCTTTTCAGACACAGTAGCGAGTGGTGAGATCTTCTGAAGGTTTCCTCAGTGTATAAGATTTCTGGCTGGGAATACAGCTCTGCCTATGGAAACTGAGCTTGCTGATCCATTAGTGAAATGTGAGTGTCAGAAGGCATGTCAGTGAGTGAAGCAGTGAAACTAATTGCAAGAGAAGGCTGGAACAACTGAAAGATGAAACCCTGTATTTATCCAAAGAAGATTCCTGTAGTCACAATGAGTCAGGGATGCAAATGTCACCTCCTAATCTGACTGAAAAAAGGTTCTGGGGTACATGATTGCTCCTGCAGAGAAAAACAAAAGAAAAATCAGTAGTCTATATGAAACCTGGAGACTCTGGGTCTGCAACTTATTTTTCATTTTTCCTGCTCTGCTAAATATTTGGCCCAAGACTTTACTCCAGTAAAAATCAGTGTGGCTTTGATCCATACCCAAGGGATAATTCATTATAGAGTGCTGTCTTTTGGAGCAGTCTTTGAAAAGCAGTTGCAGTTTTTAGGCAATGCAAAATGTGGTACTGATCCTTTAATTCAGGCAAAGGGTAATAAGAAATACATACTCCTAGAGGAATCATAGAATGGTTTGGGTTAGCAGGGACTTTAAAGATCATTGAGTTGAAACCCCCCTGCCATGGGCAGGGATGCCTCCCACTAGAGCAGGTTGCTCAAAGCCCCATCCAGCCTGACCGAGCCCCATCCAGCCTGGCCTTGAATCCCATGTGCGTAAACAAGGATGAGTTGCCTGCCTGTTTTGAAGGACATTTAACAACATTGTCTATGAAGTCTAATTAATTTGTGTCCTAGTTATTTCATGTATCCATTCTTCTGTTATTCTAAAGGGCTTGCAACATTCTACATTTTTAGATGGACAGTGATCTAGTGAAGGATATACTTTTACTCAGCTCCAGCAGATTGCAAGAAGCTGTGTAAGAAATGCTTGGTTTAGTTTTAGATTTTCGTACAGATGGATTTATTCTGGGTTAGCAATGGGGCTAAAGCTGCTGCTATGAAAGAATTTTTTGCTGCTGAGTGTCTAAGTCCTAGTACAAATGTTCTTCTCTTTCAAAACTGATTGGTTTTACTTCAGTGAGGTGTCTGACCAGAGAAGTGATGGGCACATTTCAGCGCTTATGACATTATTATTTCTATTGTTATTGCTATTTTTCTTCAGCAGCTGGGGGGAGCAAGAGAGCTGAATTTTCCACCTGGCCCCACATTAGAATTCTCACCCCAATCATTTACTATAAAGGAAAATAAGGAAATCAAGAGGATGAAAATTAATCAAACAAAGAAGAAAGACTTAAAAAAAAATCACTGAGAGAGGCTTATCTTAAAGCAATTTCACAAGAAAATAAGATCAAAACCAAAGCAAATTGCATGCAACCTACGAACCCAGAAAAGCAACAATTACACAACAAGAGACTACACAAAAGACTATGCCCTATCATTAACTCTTCTTACTAAGCTACATACTCAGTCACTAATTATGATGGAGTCATGGACAGAAGACAGATTGATCAGTGCAGAATCTCTTGGAAGAAAAAGGAAAAAAAAATCAACCACAAACCCAAACCAAAACAATAAAAGCCCCCTTATCAATAAAGTTTCTGCCAAGCTACAGAAATAAATGAAATGCAAATTTAACAAATTAAGCATGTGATTAACACTCAGTGGGATCACTTCAGGCACTTTGCTTTACTTCTTGCCAGGATGTAATCCTACTGAGAGTTATTGCTGCCTCAACATTTCCACAGTGGCATCATAAAAAAAAATAAATGCAATGACATTATAGAATCTGCAGCCCTCTACTTTCAAAGCTGTAGTTTGAAACATATCTGTGTTTTAAATATTAAGTCACTTTTAATACTATTTGTTATATACCTTGAGGGGAAGAAGAAAAAAAT
The DNA here is from genome assembly GCA_013400555.1 of Jacana jacana. NCBI lineage: Eukaryota > Metazoa > Chordata > Aves > Charadriiformes > Jacanidae > Jacana > Jacana jacana. The sequence continues at coordinate 4,324 of VZTM01002117.1, forward strand.
AGGCCGTCTTCTGGAGCTGATCGTGGGCTTGAGTTTGACATCACTTTCTTTCTGTTCTTTTTGAAAGCTGTCTTTGAGTCAGTGTTTGGCTCAACCTCCTTAGAATGACAAAAGCTTCCCATCAGTATTGATAGGTCTGTAGGCTGAAATGCTAAAGCTGAAATGATGTAAAATGAAGGGTATATAACCAAAGGGTATACAAACTGCAGAATTAAAACAAAAATTCCCTCCTTGATGAGTGCAGTTGTGCCCAGTATTAAATAATCAAACTCTTGATTCTTTTAATTTGTGGGATGGAGTGAATCTTGCATTTTATTTCATCTCCCTCCTCTGTGACTTCAGACATACAAAAAGTGTGGAACAATGATCTACATTTAAATTCATGTCATCAGGGCCATTTGATCACACACTGGCTTAATAATTTAAAGCAATATTCAAAAATAATTTTCAAATAAGCAACTGAACCATGGGTTTTACTAATAATAGACTCTTACACTACTTTTTTTTTTTTTTTCCTCCTTATTTCAGTCAGATGTAGGTTTGTATCCTAGAAATTTTTGTATGCAGATGTAAGGAAAATGTAGTGTTTACTCAAGCCAGTTGGGGATGATGGCTTAGACATTTTTGTGGCTGGTGTCAAGACTGCAAAATATCTTTAGTGCCACTTCACAAGTGACTTTTTCAGACTTTCCCTACATAGCGTCCAATTATTAGGTTTTATGTGAGTGAAGCGATTTTCACTCTGAATGCATATTAAAGAGAACACATGTTTTCATTTTATGGACCTGTAGCACTGAATCTTTACAAAAAGAGAATAAAATACTTATGAAATGTCGTTACAGAGAGTGCATAGAAAAAGCAGTCTGTGTCTTATTGCCAATTTCTTTGAACAGTTATATTCCTGCCCCTGTGAAAGTATCAATAGACATGAATTTTCACTCTCCGGAGTTGCACTAAAAATTGCTGCTACACTGATAATCAGTATATAGCTTTAATAGGGATGGAAAGAGGAGAAAAGATCAAACTCTCAGCCGTGGTGAAGTATTGCAGAATATGACTGCTAGAGAGGGGCTTCTTATACCTGAAGCTGAGAAAGGCTGCTGCTAGCATAGGTGTAATTCAGCTTAAAGATGTGGCTTCCATGCACTGTGTTAGCTGGTGCTGACCATTTTGCCTTCTTCTGTAGCTGTAAATTAAATGTGTCTGGGACTGTTCTCTGGCCAGCTGACAGGGAACAGCTAATGCCAGTGCTATTAAACTCTCTTTCTCTCATGCTAGGAATGGTCCCTGGTCTGTGCTAACTCCTGAGCCATGCCCAAGAGTTGCTTGGGAAGGTACTTACTAATTGGTCTAGGCCAAAAACATGTCACAGGCTGTTGTGACAGCGGTACTCACTTAACAGCAATTACAGTTGATTTTCAGTGCCTAGGTATATTTCTTGCTATGTCTCTTGGGACAATTGAATTTATTACTGGGAACATAGCCTAAACACTGAACACAAGAAAAGAACTGGCTGGTGCCTTGATGTTCAACCTTGAGTTTATTAGGTGAAAATATCTTACGTTTATTTCTTATCTACAAAATGAACAAGTGCAATTCTGTACTTCATAGGGTATCAGGAGAGTAAACATAATAAAGACTAGGCATGATATGAAAGAGAGACTGTTATTTCTGTAATTAGAGAAAATAACTGCATCCTTTTCTGTCCTATGCTGTTTGCTCCATTCCAGGAGTCACAGGGAATGAAGCAGAGCAAAGTAGGATAACAGGTTGCCAGCTTAGAGTATTCCTTTGCCATCTAGGGAAATGTGACAATTTTTCAGTTTTGCTTCTCTACCAGGCTGTGGTTACTGTTTTGGATCAACATGTGTAATATAGAAAAACATGCCCTGCCTTTCCCCCATATTGAAAAGCCAGCATTTTATTAGTCTTACAGTTCCTTTAATATCATTTGTAAAGGAAAATTCTCCTCCTTTTAATAATCAACCAGCCTAAATTCCAGCTTGGAATGTGTTCCCATAGCCAAGACGCAAGTGAAAAACCAGTGAAAAGGAGGGAAGAGATTTACAATGGAAATTCTGACAATCACTTCGCAATAATAGGGCTTGGAGACACCTGCTTTAATCAAGATGGTGTGAATATTTAAAGTGGTCTATTTCTTGATTTTCAGTTCAGCTGATGAAATCATAATTTCCAGAGAAAGTGAAAGATCCTAATTTTCTATTCACTTGGTAGAAATAAATTATAGCTTCTTTAACCCTTGTGATTCCAGGACAGGCAAACGGGGTTGAAGGAATTGATTTCTGTTGTTTGTTCTTGTAAGTGACAGACCAGTGCAGAAATACAGCTGGTTTGGGATGACAGTAACTCAGGTAGTATGATCATGGCATGATTTCTCTCTGATGTGGGAATGATTACTAAGTTTTCTTTGGATTTGATAGTCACCGGTGTGCTGTAAATAACACAGGGTAATTTGAGTTTCTGAAGAAAGACAGTTGACTGGGGAGGCTGACAGCCTACTTTGGACCCCATTTCCATCAATAGTGGAGTGGTCCTACTGATTTTAAGGTGCTCCACGCTGATTCTTGTCATGCTGGATGAACATATGTTATTAAGGGTAACATATCCATAAGAATCCATAAGGAGAGGTATACCTTTTCAAACACTGAGTTATAGCTTCATGCAGGGTAGATTAGGAAGCTTGCATCCACAGTGCTATGCCATTTAGTTCAGTCAAGGACTGACTTCAGCACTGCAAAATAGTAAACTTACTTATTTAGTGAGCTGTTATAGAGAGACATATAACTGACAAAAATATGAAGACTGCATACATTGTGAAGTACATCTCATGTCCTGTGAAAAAAATAGGGAAAAATGTAGGACTGTGATAAAAGATGGTGAAGTAAAAATAAGACTCCATAGACAGTTACAATTATTTAATGTGACAACACTTTCACTTGGATAGGATATATGCCATAATCATAATTATAATATCAAAATGTTAAAATACAAAGGGTATAGAGCAAAAAGAATACTACTTTAGCTCTTACAGTACTTTAATTTTTTTTTCTGTACTACTCTGTTTTATTGCTGTGCTGCATTCTTTATTTTTCTAGTCTCTTGGTGAGTTAGCATAAATATGTTAAGACCCACCAGTGTTCAACTTTCAAGTTTATCTGAGCTTTAATATAAATTGTAATGTTATAATATTTAGCCAAGTGGCTTTTTAGATGATTTTTCCCAATTCATTCCCAGTTGCTTTGCTGGCTAGTATCTATTATTTAGATAATAACGTACAGTTCCAAGAAATAACATTCAATCTCTACTAGATGGAAAAGTAATTACTTTTTTACTATGGCCTAATTGTACTGTTCATTTCTGCCCTGCTTTATTTGATCTGATTTGACCTTCTTATTCTGTGACCATAGAAACAACTTGAAACACATGAGGCACAGCAGTTAAGGATGTCTTTCTCTAATTCCCTCTGCTGCTTTCTTGCTATTATTTCACTGGATTTCCCCCTTGTTCAGGTCTTAATGTTTCTTGCCAGGGTTTGTAACTATCTTTCTTGTAGTGGCTTTCATCTTTCTTCATGGTTTTCCTGACTTGGTGGCTGTTGACTCTTTAATTGGTGCAAACATAATTCTTCCAAACAGCCATGGTCAATGATCATTAACTTTTCTTCGATACACCAAACTGCCAAACTAAACATTCCTTACTGCTTTGGTATCTGTAAATACTACTTGTTATCCAGGTAAACAATAATAACTTGTCTGTACTGGACTTGGCTGAGATTCATGGTTTAGTTAAGAACTTGGACTTAAGAGGAAATTTGATAGTGACATAAGCTGAGAAATGTGCAAACTTGTTGGACGACAGAAGTAGAGTTCAAGTTGATTGCAATAAACTGTGAAAAGAAATTTGCAGTATTAAGAGGCATGAGAGGTTAGATATATGTCCTGTGATGATGGGGATTATTTTGCTTAGTCTAAAAAAAGAAAGGCTAAGAACAGGCATGATTACATTTTCTAATGTGTAAAAGATGCTATAAAGAGGGTGGTGATTAATTGCACACAGTCGCTCACTGATGGAAAATTCTGAAACATATTCCCTTATAATTTTTGAGGGAAAAGGATGACTACAAGAACAAAGAGAGGGTGGAATAGGCTTCCTACAGAGACTGTGGACTTTAGTATATAGGATTTAGGACAGCACACACCATCCTGTAGATCTCACCCAACTACACTAGGATGTACTAACAAAGTCTCTTCCAGCTCAATAAATGAAGAAAGTGACAGTATGAGACAATACCAAGATAGTATATTACTTGGCACTAGGATTGCATTATTTGTCTTCTGGACAAGAGGACAGTACAATGTCACCGGGAGCAGCAGTTTTATGGATCTTTCTGACTACAGAATTATGGAAAAACAATGATGGAAAGAACCTCAAAGTAAGCTTTGCTCCAACCCTTTAAAGTGGAAAAGATTCAAAACGGGAGAAGATTAAAAAGAATTTCTCCTTTAAACTGGAGAAGATTCTGCTGCTGTAGGAGTGTTGCAGAGCACTGTAATTTGTATTTCTAGATCTATGCTTTCTTAGTGTTGAATCTGAATATTATTGTAACTTCATTTTGCTTTTATTTGGTTCTTTGATCAAAAAAAGTTATTTAGTTTGGAAAATAATTTACACATTTGGGAAAGTATAGTAAAAATTAAACTTGGGCCTGAACTTCTGACTTTTATGTATAATTTCATTAAGAATCCTTCAAAGGATGCAAATTTTGACACAGTTTTTTGGACATCTCCCCCAGTAGAAGGCATATAATTTTAATTATATTTTTGGAAAATTTATGAAATATGTTGGCCAGATATTTTCCTAGTAGAAAAAATTATCAAATGAGAAAACGCTACAAAAATGACAGTTAAATCACAGAATTTTTTCATTAAAACTTTTTTGTCTTTTTCACCCTCTATAATGTTTTCTGTTTCTGCAATAATTTATGTTGAAAATATATCTTAAACATGTGTGTCAAATTTAGCTCCTAGTGGTACCACTACAATGACTGAATATAATGAAAATAAAATCTTTTAAATTTATCAGAAAACAAAGTTGCCCCTGGGATCTGCTAGTAGTTGAATACTGTGTTAAAGGATTTGATTTTATGAATATTTCTGTGAGATAAGTGAGGATGTGGATTTACACCTGGTTAGTCTGAAGAAACTGTATTTGTATGCACCCTTCCCCTAAGCTAAAGAAAAAGGTTTACTGCAATCATCATCAGCTGCAACTTTCCTCATATTTGGCATGACCTGTGGATGTTTGGAAAGGCTGTTTTCAGGCAATTCCTCTCCCAAACTGCTATTATAAATGCACATTGTGGCTTGTTTTGCAATGGCCTATGCTTTTAAAATAGCAGTTTATCTATAGGGAGCGTCTCTGGATTAAATTGAAGGAACAATAGCACTATTTTTGATGCTGTTGAATCTTGGATGCTTTCTGCCATTAAAATATAGAGTGGTATTCCCTGGAGGTGTGTTTGTTTGTGTGTGCATAAGAGAAACATGGAAAAAGAGAGAAAGAGAAAGAGAAAGAGAAAGAGAAAGAGAAAGAGAAAGAGAAAGAGAAAGAGGATAAAAAAGTGCGAAAGAGAGAGAGAAAGACAGAAAGACAGAAAAAGGAGAAAAGAAAGAAAAAGAATGAAAAGAAGGAATGGAAGGAAGGAAAGAAGCAAGGGAAGAAAGAGGAAGAAAGAAAAAGAAAAATGAAAAAAGAAAGAAAAAGACAGCAAGAACGAAATGAAGGAAGAGAGGAGAAAGAAAGAAAGAGAAAGAAAGAAAAAGAAAGAAAGAGAAAAAGAAAGAAAGAAAAGAGGAAGGAAAAAAGGAAGAGAGAAAAAAGTAAAGAAGGAAAGAGAAAGTAAATAGGAAAAAAAGAGAAAAATTAAAAAATAAACCCTTGTGTTTACAAATGTTTTGCAGGTCTGCTTGTTCCAGCAGTGCTATTAAGAGCCCACACCAAGAGGTGTTTTGGGTCCTGGGGCAAATAGACTCTTCTCCCCCTCACTCTTCACCTGAAAAAGTACCTGGGTGGTCCTGTCATGCCACTCCTCTCTCCACAGTGCCCTCCTCCCTCTTCTTGCACTGTAGCACAGAAACCTTAAATATGGAGCAGCAGTGGCTGCCAAGAAATGAGAGAGGCTGAGCCAAACAGAGGAGAGGTCTGCTGCCAGAGGAGGAGTGGACCTGCCCCATTGTGTCGTTCAGGCCCCACCAACCCCACCATGCCTTACCTTGGATGGCCATATATAGCTGTTAGCTCTCTACTTGGCGTCTGCAGAACTTAATTGGTGTATTTGGAGACAACCTTATATTCCCAGCACACACACAGTGGGCCTGAAGATAAGGTCTTGGTCTAACTACCGTCACTTCATGGCAAATGGTTGTGTCCATCTGGGTGGGAGCTCAGCACATCTGCTTTTAGTCAGCATTGCTACCCAGGAGTCGTGTTTCTTCCCTACTTTCTTCCTTTGGTAGGAAACAAAATGGCGTGCCTCCTGGTTTATACAAATTTTCCAGAATGGAATACCCTCTGTCCTAGAGATTGTGCTCTTGAACTCGAGATTAAATTTTTAAATGCACAGAGAACTGTTCAATCGGACAAAGTTTCATACTGTCACATTTTACTAGGTGGCAAATAATGATTTATGTGACTGAAAAAAAGCCATTTTGTTCAATGAGTTTTCATTACACTGTAAAAACACTGATAATGATAGTGTCATTAGCCCAGTCACACTGGGAAAGCTTCAGAATTGTGCTTGTGAGGGAGAGCACTGAAAACACCCTCCTATTTTACCTAAAGCATGAAGGGTATATTGATACGTTTTTTTTTAAATAAAACTATGCCATATTCTATGAAAAATAAGTTTCTCCAGGACAAGATATTAATCTGTATCTTACACATGTATAAGGTTAAATACGGCATGAGAGGCAATAGAGATCACTGCAGTTCTCTGGTTCACTGCTTTAAGGGAGAGAAACCTCGCACAAATCCAATTTTACAAGGAAATTGCTAAAAGAAAGGATATAGTAGAATGGACCTAATAGAACAAGGTATTTAAAAATTCCATGCTTAGATGGATAATAAGCACTTCAAAATTTTATCTGGCCACTGAGAAATGTGCACCTACTCCAAAGCAACTACTGGTCTTTAATAGTCACTAGCCAGAGCATTTAATATCTGACAATTTGATTTTTAGTATTAAGGTGCCTTTGGTTTGAATATATTTAATCCCAAATGATCTAACAGAATTTTTAAAAATAAAATTCTGTGTATTTCTGGCTTGAAAGAAGGCAAGTACTAGACTTTTCCTGAGCTGTATTAGAATAATCAGCTTTAGAGGATGGTGAAGGAAATACCTTAATACCCAAATGGTATGGCTGGAAAGCAAATATTGATACTTTCTGGGAAGCAGGATATAAAATGAAAGACAAAACAGATTTCTATTGCACTGATCTTAAGGATTTTTAAAAGCCTGACAGAGGGGTGAGTTGTTATTTAAAGCATAAGCCGATGATCATTACAAAAAGGGGAAAAGATAGCTTATTTGCTTTGCTGAGAAAATCAGCTTTCAGCATAACTTGAGAAGAAAAGTTGCTAAATGGTTAAAAGTAATCTGTGGTGCACTGGGTCCAGGTTAACAAGTAAGTTTGTGTCCGTTGACCTGAACTTGTGCTTGAGGGTGACTCAGCTGGTGCTTGAGAGGTGACTAGATCAAACATGATAATATTAGCCAAGATTTCAAAGACGCACAAAGACCAGTGGTCCCCCAATGCTCCTGCTGTTTGATTCAGTGGCAAAACTCTCATTGACAGGAGACCTGGCGTGTTCAGGACAAGTCGGCAACAAAAGGAGAGACAAAATTTGCAGTTTTAGGACAGGCATTTGTTATGTAGGAGAAGTTTGACTTGCTAGCTGAATTGTCATAGGGGGATTTGAATTCACTAGCTGAAAAAAAAATGATAAATGTATTAAGTTGTTTTGCACGCTGTGACAGATTAAGGGTAATCTTTTGAAAAGCTCCTGCATCTTATTTTCAAGAGAGTCACCGAGGTGTTTAAAGGGGCTTTGGATCAGTGCCTCAGTTAACCGGTGTCTGATTTTCCCCGTCAAGTTACTCCAACAGAGTCGTATGGCAGTCTGCAAGCTGTCTTGCTGCTCCTTGAGAAATAGCTTTTTGACTCACATCATAGCAGCAATGCATAATAGGGGTGGATTGTACTCTGCTCTATAAGGGGCTAAACTGTGGCATTTGTGCTGCTAGTCTGTTCAAGTGGCATTAAATCGGTATGGCCTAAAACAGGTTCTCTTGGGCCACAAGAGATACCAGGAGACTATAAGTACTGAGGTTGGAGCAGGTGCTCCTGCAGTATGTCAGCCCCATTGCCCCGTTGTATGAAACACTGCAGACACTGGGCTAACAGTGAAGTCACTGCACGGCTCCTTCTCTGCTCCTTGTCTTCCTTATGGCCCCCCAGCCCCCTTTTGTTGGCTTTTGTTTGGCTCAGGTATCTTCAGAGAAATGTAAAGATATTCTGTATGAATAACATATGTAATGAAACCATGTAAAACAGTTATTCACAAGTTAGCACACACAGAAGACAGCTAGGAATCAATAAGTGTTAGGCTAAGCACTTGTGTGCTCATCACCTTGGTGAATGAGGCAACTGCTGTCGGACCACTGTTTGCCAGAAAGGTGTAGGATTGGCTCCACAGCTCTCCTAGAGATCCCACAGCAACAGGGAGGTGTCACTGCCTCTACTAATGACACTGACAGCTCTTCCTTGGACTCCTGTCTGGGACCTCACCACCTTAACCCCCACATATATGGCTTTGCCTTTTTCTGTCTATGCTTGTGTTTTCCCTCCTGAATCTTAGTGTTGCAGATGATTCCTGCCTGAACAGTCTCAACTTTGTTTGTAATCTTGGCCTTTCTCACCTCTGTACAGTCATTCTCATAGCCCTTCCTCAGCAGAACAAGCCCAGCTTGGGGAAAGGGAGAGGCTTGCAGTAGGGGCTACAGAGAGACTAGAGCATAAACAGTAGGGGCACAGAAAACAGAAATTGATGCCATGGGATAATTGCATTAAAAGGATGAAGATCCTAGTCTTTTGTGTGTGTGTGTGTGTGCTTCTACAGTGTTTATGTACTGTACCACATCCTTAGGATTTCTCTTTTTAGTACAAACCTTTATTTTGACCATTGTCTTCAAATGACAAATTCTTATTTCTGTTCATTTGTAATAGTATGCTAGAGGTGTGTTTTCCAAGCAGGGTTGAAATTGAACAGGTAGCATCTTCCTTGCTCCATATTCTACGCGTTCTTTCCAAATATATTCCCCCCTAAACAGTCTCCAAAGGTCATACCTCAACTGTTTGCCCATAGCTTTTTGAATGTTTATATTTCTGGGTCTGCTTGAGCATAACTCAAACAGCACCACCAATGCTACCTAAAAAATCCTTTCTTGGTCCAGAGTTCACCCCAATTTACTGCAGGCCAGCTGATTTGTGGTAACTCATGTGGATAATGTGATGTAATTCATATTAGCTCAGCTGTTGGTGAAAGAGAAGAAATCAACTTATGTCAGTGAAAAGTGTCTGACTTAAGTCATATTTGTGGTAGGGGTTAAAAATACATACCAGGACTGTTACCGGAGATTCACCAAGGTTATTTTTTTTAAAAATCCAAACTAGTTTATTAATGTGCTTATGCTTTTATATATTTACCAGCCTCTGTGTTGAATGGCACTTTCCAAAGCTTCATCTTTACTCTAGAGTCATAATTCCTTCCACAGTTTTCATGGGTGAAGAGTGGCCATCTTTGTCAACATTTTGCTCTAAGCCTAACTTATCAGCCTTAGTTATCAGTACTAATAGTATTTATGCAAATAGAAAGATTGAATCACAGAGGTAATAGCTTACCAATTTATATACAATTTACCATGGATAAACCATGGTCAAATCAGATCCATATAGAGCACATATTAATGCACTTGTTGTTATGTGTGCTGTCAAAGTTTCTTTTTGAAGACAGACAGATTTTCTGAAGCGGTCTTTGCATTGTGGATGAAAATGTGATATGCAAGGCCTGCCTAAAAGAAAAGCACAAGAGTGCAAAAGAATTCATTATATCTATTGAGAGGAAGGGAATAAACTGAAATAAAAAGCATACCACTGGCGCTTCTCATGACAGGCAATCAGATAGAGAGGCTGAGTCCATCTGAAACTTGTAGGTGCCTCAGGAATTGAGCCAGTGCAATTCTCTACAGGTCAGCAGGGGATAATAAGAAAATCTGTCAAAGTTGAGGGAAGAGTCAACTTTCTAGACCACAAATCTGATCTGAGCAGAGTCAAGAGACAAAGAGTTCAAAAGGTTAATGCTGCTATGCTTATTTAAGTGAACATTAACACTGTTGTGAGAAAACAGATGGAGAAGAACTGGGGGAATTATTTGACTGGTTAGATTTATAAAACAATGAGCAGAAAGACAGATATCTCATGCAAAGAAGCTTGTCACAGTGAAAGTGTGAGCTGAGGTCTTCCTTTTATTTTGCTTGCAAGTTTGAATTAATGGCCTTCCAATCATCACAATTATGTCCACCTATTTAAGAAATCAGTGGGGAAATATCTGGGTTATACATATTCTTCACCATCATGTCTTTCGTCAGATAAATTAACAGCTTTGTTTTGCAGTGGCGATAGAAAGAGACAAAAACATCAGAGCACAATGGCACTTATCATTTTTCTGTCAAGATGGAACCACTATTAGGGATGCTGCTATCAGTGATGATCAATGTGAAGCAGACATACTTACTGGGAGTCTGTTGGAACACAATATAAGGGAACAAACGGCAAGGTGGGGCCATTTTGTGGATAGATTACAACCTATTGCTCATGACCTGCCTTTTTACATCCCTTTCTTTCCATCTGAAGGGAAGAGAAACCCAAATAAAAGCGGGTTCTGTTCCTCTGATGACAGCTTGAGAAAAAGTAATAAGGAATTCCTACAGCTATAAAAACAGAATGAGGAACGGGAGCCAAGTTACCCTTGGAGCTGTCACTCTTTGCAAGGCTCTTTTCTTTTCACTTACTTTTGTATAATACTTTATGGCTAAACAGCTATTTTTATAGTCAGATGAGGGTATAACTCATTCTTTGAGGAGTCTTGGAGAATTGGCGAAGAATGTCTGGTAAACCTTCAGATGGCAAGTCTCATTTCTCATCTGCTTAGATACTGTCTATCTCAAATTTTAAGGCATCTGAAATTATGGATGACCTCATACTTATTGCATCTGTTGTTTGGGCTTGAGCTACAAGTTTGAACAAACAGCGATTCCCAAAAAGTGTTTTTACATGCTTTATTTTTTTTTTTAATCGTCTTTCAAAAACAAGGCAACAACCTGAGAAGTACTGCACCAGAAAACATGTATTTGTTTGGAAAGCATGACCATTTCATACCCTTCATTCCTGTACATACCATTTTAAATTTTTGTTTTCTTTTCTATAATGCAGGAAAAGCCAGAACTGGATGAATATTGAACAACAGTATTCATGAACATTTGCAGGAATTTGAAATGGCCGTTTGATCTATCCATATCAAGGCCCCTTGTTATCTGCTGCTCCTGCAGTTTCAGACAGAAAGGTTTTTGTTCCTGAGGAGGTTTGAGGAATGGCTGATTTGTGTGAATACTCGTATTTGCATGCGAACGAGGCTATTCCTTTACAAACAAGAGCGTTCATTATTCCTCTGTTTAAAAGGATACACTAACCCAATTACTGAGCTGGAAGAATATCCCGTGACTTAACTAGCCAATAACATGCTCCAAACAGGAGGCAGTGAATACTTTAACTGCACAATATCTGAGCCCCCAAGTTGGCATTTCCCAAACCTTTGAAAGTTGAACCCTCCCTTTAGGAAAATAAGAACTATTGCACTCTTCACCCCTCCCATGTGTTATTAAAAGCATACCACAATGAACAGACACTCAGAGAAGTCTGTGTGGATCTGCATGTTCAGAGGCTTTCTCTCCTTCCAAAGCATGCTTTGAACAGTGTTGAAAAACTTATTGTTGATGTTTAAAACAACTTAACTCTTTTGAAATGAAGAGTGCCATCACACCTCAGAGCCACTGCTTCAGGCTTTCTGCAGACTCAGGCAGATATCAGTTACACTCAAGCAACCTTCACTTATAGCCTATGAAAGAAAAATTGAGATTAAAGGACAGCTGAAAGACTGAGACTGTAGCTCTACACATTTCCTCATGTTCTGCTTAGAGTCAAATGTAGTCCCCATTTGATGATGCTGAGAAAACTTAAAAGTCTACTCACCTAACTTGTGCTACATGTTAATTTCAGACAGTAACTACACAAAAACAAACAAACAAAAAGGCTCAGAGGAATCAACAGGATCAAGAAGCATTTCATATTTTGGAGATCAGTCTCAAAGCCTATTCACAAGTTATTCTCAAAGAGAAATAAAGGTTGTATTTGCTATGAGTATTACTGAGGATGAATAATCAATCCAGCTGTGCTAAGTAGCATGAGAAAAAATGAGTTCTTAAGTTATTTCTGGCTAAGTTATACTACACATAAGGAGGTTTATATGATTTAGGGAAGATCTGGAAAAGTATCCAAACTTCTGAATTTATACTCAAACTTCCACACCTCTGGGTTGAGGGTAACAGGGAAGATTTATAGAGCCTGGCACAAAATGAAAAAGCATGCATTGCCTGCCTAATCATCAGTACTCCCAACCCTTTCCACAGCTGCTATTTACCTCCTCCTCTTCTTTTTTTTTTGTGTGTGTGTGTGTGGTTTTTTTTTGTTGTTTAGTTTTGCTTTTGTTTTACTCTAGGGGTTTCTTTTTCCTCCTCCTCCAGCTGAACCCCTAGGATATTTAATTAATTTTCAAAATTATCCTCTTTTTATCTCAGCTTCTTTAATAGCTATTATTTCTTTACCCCACACTGTTCACTTTATCTTATCATGTGGCTTCTTACATCTACTCTGCAGATGTATTTTCAGGTCTCTTTGCAGCTCTGCTCCAGCACCTCATCTTTCACTACTCCACCTCTATGTTCTTCTTTATAGTGCCTCCTCTTCATACCTTGTTGCTGCAACCTACAACACTTCCTCAGTGTTCCCTGGGCTGAGTAGAAATGCAGATATAAAACAGTTGAATTCCAGGAGATGATGTTGGCATGAAAATGTATACAGGCACTGTATTAAAGCACTGGTAAAACAAGACCTCCGTGTTAGCTATTGAAATACAACACATAGCCCTCATTCAAGATAGGATTATACTTTCTCTCTGGAATCTGAACTTTTGATTTTTTGGCATTGACATCTATCTTCAACCAGTATTTGTTCTGAGTTTAAATCAGAGAAAACCCATGTAACTTATAGTACCTTGATGACAAAATTACCTTTCTTAGTACAGTAAAAAAATCAGTGACTGTGGTAGAAAATTTTCCTGATTTTACAAGCTACCTACCAAAATCTTCAGATAGCTGAGAACTATCTGCAAGACAGATACCAGAGAAACAGAGGAAAAGTGTCTCTGGTGTTGCTTAGTGAAGGAAAAAAATAATGGAGGTTCCATATGTCCTTTGCAGGGTGTTGTGTTGCAGGGATCTGTGACGTTGCCCTCAGAAGTTCCTCCTGACTTGCTTTCTTCCACAGCCTGTGATCTGATCACTCAGTTGTCCTGAAGCATCACTGCTTGCAGTCAAATGACATGGCTTGAAAGTTAAGCTTGAGTTTAAAAACTCTTTTTAGGACAAAAAGAAAAGTATGGTTATTGTGGAGCAAATACTCTGATCTCATTTTCTCTTCCTTCTGTGCACTTATCTTCTTCCTTTACTCTTTAAAAACAGACAGAGATTATAAGCATAGTATATTAGATTTAAATGATTTATGCTGTTTGCATGTGTTCCAGAATTCCTTCTTTGTTTGACTAGTTTCAGGTTCTCTGCTGAAATACCATACCTGCATACTTTTCAGGTATGTCTTGGTTTTAGTTCCACAAAATACCTTTCAAATGGCTTTACTTAAAAAAAATATCAATGATAAATATTCTAGTGTATGAAGTACTTACATATCCAGTTTATCATAGCGTCCCTGTATCTTTCAATCTTTTAAATGAAGCAAGGAAGTTTAAGATTTATAAGCTAATCACAAACAGCCATTCAGTAGTTAAAGCGAATAGTGCACAGAACTGCTGCACTCTTCTAGCTTCATTCTTTCAATTTGCATGGAAGATTTCTGTTGCTGGATGATTCCATCCATCTGAGTCAAAGTGGGATCAAGATAGGAGTGTTGAGCATTTTCTCTCCAACCCCCAAAATATCCCAGCAAAAAGAACAAGCTTGTCTTTTGTCACTTCTTGATCTCTGAAAAAAAGCTTATAATGTCCCCTTCCTCACTCTTGGTGTGAATGAAGTTGCTTGAGGACTTCAGCCAACCCAAACATGGTATTAAAGAGCAAAATGATTATGCTTTTTGTCTCCTTTCTCTCCCAGGTCTTTCTGGAAGTTTTGGAAAATGTAGCATGTCTTCTTTAAAAAGTCTGTCCCAACAAGTGGAAGACACTTGTTGCACATGCCACTTATACCGTACCCATGTGGATCCCCACAGCCACAGAGCAAAAATGCAGGATGAGTTTGCCTTGCTGAAGACTGTTCCCATCTTTTCTGTAAATGTTTATGTAAATTCCTGTGTAAGCTCTTTCATACTCAAAATGGTCAAGGCTGTGGTTTGCCATCGTAAAATGCTTTTACCAGCTAAGGAGAAAGATTCTGAGCTGCCCTTCCACAACTCCCAGCCTGCGTGTATCACCTCCACTCTTCTGCCAGCTACAGCACAGATCTGTATCTGTCCCATTTACACACCCAAAGTTCCAGTATTTCAAACAGAGAAGCATCTCCTCCTTTGGCATAAGTGCTTTCACAATAAAATGGCTCTTGTAAAGCAAATGGAGGCTTCTGGCTGAGGGTTAATTGCATTCCCATGAGAACCCGACAGAACCAGGACCTAGCAATTCCCCTTCTAAAGAAAATGAAGATGAACAAGTATCAGTCATAGCTCTGATGACCGAGATACACTATTTTGCTCTTTAAAAATCGTTAGTAGAGCAACAACAGAAATTCCCCATGTACTGGCTTAATTGACATCTTCAAGTCAGTTTAAAATCAAGTAACCATCAAGCTACAGAGGACATTGCTAAAGGAATTCAGTTTCCCAACAATTAGTTCTGTGTCTACAAACCTGTACATTTGAATTCCTTCACTGGAAACACACATGAAATGAGCAAGTCCTTCCAAAATGCAGTCTTGATTCTGCACTCTGATTTGTGATCTCATGGAGACTGGGGGTGCAAGAGCAAGTCCTACTATTTCTTTCAAAACACCCATTTCCACTTAATTTCATTTAACTTACAGAAGAACTGGACACAGCTTCTGACCAAAACCTTAGGACATTTATGAAGCACTAGTAAGTAGCTTAATTAACAACAATGAACTTTCTCTGAACATTTAGAACTGAAGCATAATGCTAATTTTAATAAAAAGATATGAAATATTTTATTTTTACAGCACTCAATGAAATACTAGCTTTGTTGGTACTATGTCAATAGTACCACCCGTGCCAGCATAGGCAGGACTTTACCCATTTTTTCAGTACAGTATGTTTTCAAATGTTAGTTTAGCTTGGGAAAAATTAATCTAGAAGTTATAGCTGTCATTAGTACTTGGAAGGTGGCCCTAATATGTGTGGAAACCTTACTGAGGTCCATGGAAAGTGCATATTGAATATTTGGTCCAGGGTGATTACATTTTGATCCACATTTTTAACCTCAAATGAGTACCTTTTGCACAACTGTAGAAAAAAGAGCTCAAAGCAATTTACAGCAACAGCAAGACTCCACCAGGGAACAGTGAGACATCTATCCACTTTCTGCCTCCATTCCCACAGGTCCAACTTGAAAGGCCTTGAGGGAAGGACAAGCTATTTTGGCTATGCCAGCTGTTCTCGGTAGCATCATAATTCACTGGCACAGCTAAGCGTCATTCTGAAAATGCTCTAACTTGCACAAGGAATTGGTTTGTGTGTAGGAGCTTTGATGACCAGAGAAGTAAGGGGTGGTGAGGGACTGGTGGAAAGGTCGTCTTTCTAAGGTTCACTAAACGTGTCTCTGACACTCTGGGCATCTAGTCTTTAATGTATCACTGAAAATTAGATGAAGAATTTTATTTCCACTCCCTTGTATCAATCATTCTGACTTCCTGTGCAAACACAGACATTTTTGTCATTAAGCTAAAAATAAATCCTTTTGAGAACTCAAGCAACTGGTCTGTCTAGTTCTTTTCATGCCTTGCTTTTGCTGGTAGCAGCAATAACAGGATGTGTTGACCATTTTTCAGTGTAATAATCTGATCTAGTCACTGATATAAACAGCTAGCCCTTTGACCTTACAATTTATTCACAGCAAACTGAATCCAAGACAGCTTAAGTAACAAAAAATATTAATAAATAATTTGTAATTATAGACATTATCTTGCCTTTGTTAAAATGAGTGTAACAATAATACAAATAGAGTCCTGAAGTGATAGGTTTCTTTTATAGAGCTGACTAAGGTAATATTGTTATCACTGTTGTCTTTCCAATTATATTTCACTGGTCATGCTTTTTCTCCAGTGAAAGAGCCTAGGGAGTCTAAAGTGTTGTGCAAAAGGCATGACCGCATTTGGGTCAACTGAATCCTTCTTTGCAAATTGATCGTGCTAATAACTACCATGTATGCATATGAAGGAGAATTAAAAAAGAGTTTCTATGGGATTGAGGGTCCACTGTCATTTCCCTTGTCCCTCCCTTATTTCCTCTTTATTCACCGAACTCTCATCAAGCTTTTCATTGCCCTCCTCCCCTGCTGACTTGAGGAAGTGTTTTTGAATGGTGCTCTCTGAGTTAATTTTAGGGTTTAGGTCGGAAGGGTCCATGCTTCTGTTTCCATCCTGAACAGGAAATACATAGCCACAGTTCGTATTCATACTCAGGTTTGTAAAGAACCATTTCCACAGCACTTATTTTAAATCTTGTTCTTCTGGGAGAAAAAAACCCTTCCAGTTTGAAATCAAGCCAAATTAGTTTCCCCTTCCTGAAGTATTTCTTGTGTTTCCAGAATAAAAAAAGAAAAAAAAAGAAGAAAGCTGCAAGTCAGGGAAACATATTAATCCTACATTTAGACCTATACACATGCTCATGTTATGTTGAGGAAAAGAATTGGATTACAATAAAAGTTTCTGAACCTTATCTCATACACATTAGATACACAAAGGAATTTTTAGTTCTATTTGAAAACTTTTCCCTGAATTGTAGGAATATATCTTTAAAGTGATTCATTACTATTATGAGTTACAACAAAGAGTCTGACTGTAAAGAACTGCCACTTTACTCAGCTTCTCTAGGCACCCTGTGGGCTGAGTATTTGCTGCATTTATAAGGGTTGTGCCTTCTATATTATTCTCAGGGTGTTGTAGTTAGACTATTTAAAGCAGAAACGGATGTCTATGGGGACACTGGGTATGAGACTATGTTTTATGCAGCACAAGAATATGGCTTGTAAGAATTTCTTGTTCACAAGCATTACTTCCGTGCTAATGCATTAACAAACTGTGCTGAAATATTCATCAATTATAAATAAACATTACAAATAGTCCCACAGAATATATAAGGGAAGCCTGAAATTACAGCCTGAAATGGAGTTTTGTGTCCCACTAGCCCAGTGCAGATACAGTCTATGAGGGAGTCTTGTTGGAGCTGCAGCCCTGGGGGCACAGGCCATGGTGCATCAGGCACCACCTACCAGCTGGCTGGCCATGCCAGAGCATGCTCACCTGATCCCTGTAATATGAACATGTCAGAGGGAGAAAAATCTGGACACAATTTCAGACTTGGAGTGAAAGACTGTAGCTTTGATTCTTTATGCTCACACCAACCCCATGACTTTATTTTTTTTTTTTTTTTCTGGAAGATGCAAACTTTGGTGGAGTTGACTGAGCACAAAGCCTGTACAATCAAGTGGAAAACAAGGTCCAGTGCCCCCATGAGAGCTGGAATAGATGACTAGCCTTTTTTATCTTATATCTCTTGAGGGAACAATTTATGGAATACGGGATATGGGAGATTTATTTGGAAACCATATGGAAACATTTATGTGTTGTTTTGGTGGGTTTGGGATTAATGTAAGAAAATATGATACGACATATTTGTTGGCAGGATGGTGTTGGAGTGGAGGGTTTGTCTTTCTCTCGGCTCATTCAGAAGCGTTTGCTTTTTTTACCCAGTACTGGAGTTATTGGAGACCAAACATTTACAAGATAAATGGACTTACATACACCTCAGTTGGAACTACTGGTTTCCATAAAAGGAGCAAACAACAACAGCAAAATAAAGACTTTGGCCTAGAATACATCATATGAAATGGCTTAATCCTTTCACTTAGTGTTGTCATGCCTACTGAGGTAATTTTCCCAGGAATCACTTGTAACGTGGTACTGGTGAACAGTTGCCTTATGTCCATGTAGCATCTTTACTGTTTCAGAAACATTAAACTGATCTAACTTGATGTCGTATTAGATCCGACTTTCTGATCTTTGACTGCTCAGCTTGAAGGATGATTTAAGCAAGAGCTGCACTGGTGGGAGAACCCGTGGAAGAATCCAGTCTGTGGTCTCACCCAGAGCCTCTGTAAATGCACTGTGAAAAGCCAACCCACCTTCCCATCTGAATTTGCATCACATACCTCTCTCTACTGCTGGAGCTATTTGGATTTCAATCTACCACAGCGTACTAGTTCCTGTGTGAAGGCTCACAGAAGCTTTGCCTGTAGGTAAAAGCAATGTCAGATTTCCTAGTAGAGATTGCAGCTGGGTTTGCTGCAGAGATTTAATAAAGAATGATGATCTGTGACGCTTCTTTTCTTTGAACATCTGTAAAAGATGATTAATCATTCCCACCAGAAATATTTTAAAAACTTTTTTTCTCACCTTCCTTTTTCCACCTGTCTCCCCTGAGACTACATCCAAACTTAGAATTTGTCACAAAATGTAGGTGGTGGAAATGCCTTACCTGCTGCTACACAATTACAGATTATTCGGAAGAGGAAAGTATAAAACAACTTACATAGCAAAGTAAAATATCTATAGACCCATTCCATTAATTGTATCAGACAATCTCTCTCTAGATTCTTGCTTTGTCTTTAATATTACATAAACTGATATAACCAGATAACATTCTCAGGTATCCTTAATGAGCACAGGAGATAGAGAGAAGGGCCAGTCTGGACAGCGTTAACAAAATTTGAGCTATACAGAGCCCCGAGGCCATAGGGGCCTAATTTTTCCTGGAACAGGAGGAAGAGTTAGTGTGATATTTGCTGAGAGCAGTGTACATGTTGATTCATGCTAACTAGGAGCCCTGTGGTGATAGTGATATGAGTCTTCTAAGGTAGACAGACTAGAAAGGGGCAGATCGCTGTTTAAGGGCCAGGCGGCCCCAGGCCAGTGAAGACTACATGGTTAGCAGCCCCAGTGCAAACGCACATTGCATTTCAGCTGTCAAGTACCTGTCTTCTGTTGGGAAGAATGAATTTAGAATAAAGAGTAAGATGCTAGAAATAATGAAAAGCTCTTGGGGTAGGGAAGAGACCATCAAGGAAAAGGAAAAATGAGGCTTACGAGGGGCTAATGTTTCCTCATACAGTCTAGGTTACTTGGACATATCCATGGTGAGCAGCTGATATTCAGGTCTGAGTCTTTCATTCCACAGAATGCCATGGAGGAAGCCCAGGTCCTGCTCCACTAGCAAAGAAAAGCCTATGCAACTCCAGGATCCTAGAAAGCATGGAGCTAGTTGTGACCTGGAGCAGTGACTCAGAAGAGAGGAAGGTGCCAGTGCTAAGGCACCATGTCAGGCACGTCAGCTGGTGAAGGAATTTGTTGGTATTGCACCCCAGCTGGTGCAGATACTTGGCCTTTTAAAACTTGGTGGAGATGCTTTAACGCCTAATTTATGATGGGACTCCAAAATTGCTGGGATGTGTGTTTTTCCTGTAAATAGCAGCACTTGCCCTAAAAGTGGGTAAAAGATTCAGTTTTTCTGACACATAGCAACCTGGGGACAACTCAAAGGATGACATACTTAGGGAATGAGACTCCTGAGGAGGCTACTATAGCCAATATAATTGCCTGGGGAAGTATTCAAAACATATGTCCTAAAATAAACACAGCCTGCTCACACACAATGTTTTCTCCTGCTCCAGTTCTTTTGTGGGAACACTGGCTTCTAACTTTAATCCCCCTAAGACTTCAGTATTATGTCTTTTTCTCTCCACAGCTTTTCAAGAGGATCTTCTTTGGTATCATCTTGCTTTTTATAACAGAAGGCAGATACTTTCTATTAATCGTTAACTGGTCACAAATGAACTGGACTTATTAATTGGGCCTCACTAGTCCTAGACTTCCTACTACTAGAAGAAGCAAGCTATCTTGTTACAAAGCTGTTTCCATCTTTATCATGATTTTGGCTGATTTCCAGTATGTGCTGTAAATAAAATGGTAGGCATATGTGCTTATTTCCCTTATGAATCATGAAAGAACATGTGTGCATTGAATAAGCTGCTATGGGCAATTCTTATGCACTGTGTTCTATTTCCTTTACTAGAGCAAGATATATATTATACTAGACTGCAGTACACAGTCATTTATCTATGTACAGATAGATGTCTCTAGGTATTCTATTCTTTTTCTAAGCTTTTTGGTAGGTCACTTTTTTGTATGGGATACACTTTAATTCTGCTTCAAAGAATAATATCCTCAAATGTTACCTAACTGAATCGATAATCCCTGTTTCTCCAATGATGCTGACTTTACAATCCTTCATTAAATAGATCAATGCATTTCCATCACATTGTTATTCTTACTTTACTGAGAAATTAATTGTGTGTATCCCTCTTCTGAAAATTGCATGAACTGGTGAATGAAAATCAAACTTAGCTTTTATGTTTCTTTCACATCTGAAAGAAAATATCTTATAGAATTTCTGTTAAGATCTGCAATAAATATTAAAAATTCAGATGTGACTACTGTAAGAGGAGCTCTAAGAAGTCTCTTTCTTTCAGAGAGACTAAGCTTCTATGAGACACACAATGCTCCAAGATTGACTGAGTGACTACAAAATCCAGTTATTTCAACTGAATTACAGTTTCTCAGGCTTTGACCTCAGCTGTGACTGAATGTTACAAATGATATGGTATGCACAATGGAAGCAGAAAAAAAACCAAACAACTGTAACAGTGAGATGGAAAAAAACTTAAAGAAGTAAATTTCTGTGAGCAGGCTGGTGTTCATAGTGTTATCCAAATTAGCTTTCTGAGTGCTGCCCTTTACTGCTATGAAAAAAACAAACAATATCCCCACAAAAACTTCAGTATAAACTCTCCTTATTAACCTGGCTGCCACTAGCATTTCCTTCCTGGGTCTGTTTTTCTCTAACCCACTAGAGAATGGCTCCCACTGTAATCATCAGCAGTGGGGAATTAAGCCACAATGAATTAGGTGAACTTCAACAGGGTTCTAGCACTTATGAACACAAAAGGTCACCAAAAGAATTGCTAATGCTCAATCCAGCCATACCAATGAGGCAAGAAGTATGTTTTGAAGGGAAGCACTAAAGAAATATTCTGAAAAACCTTACAAGAACAGTAATATTCCAAAAGGGAAAATATCTGTTAACTCATTGTCTCATTCTATGGCTGAAAATCTTTGATAGAAGATGTTCTTCTTTACTAGTTATAGTCTGTATTTGATTCTGTCATTCATCTGAGATAGTCTTAACAAGCCTGTTCTTTTTTTTTGCTTGTAAAATTGATAAAAGAAGCTTTATTTGTGAAAAGTAGCTATTTGGATTAATTGCTTCATCAAACTAGCTGGATCTTTAAGGTTTTGCATGACCTAATCTTCAAAGAATCTTTATTATCTAGGAATTTTCCTGATGTAAAATGTATCTTTCATTTTTGCTAACAGTCATAGAAACATAGAATTGCCTTGACCTTGGATAAGATACTAATTCTGTCATCCTCTTTCATACAAAATTTCATTTATATTTACTTAGTACAGAATTTGTATACATTTATGATAAGAGGAAACATGTAAAATAAGTAAGGATCTTGTTATTCTATCATTTATTCTCTAAATTATCAAACAAGGGAAATAAAAATACTTGGTTTTGAACTTATTTATCTTTCTTTTGCTTAACTTATAAAACAACTTATACTCAAAGAGAATTAGAAAGAGGCAAGAAAATTGGAAAGATAATCAGAAGAGGAAATGAATTCTCAGGTCAGATTCCTGTTGTAAGTCTGGAATTTAAATTGAGAAATATAGGGGGTTATAATGGCTTGGGTTACAGGAGCCTCTCCCTCTTTCTGCTGATCTCTGTGTGTTTAAGGCACTTGCTGCTCTTTTATGGTGTCTAGGAGTTGCTAAATGAGTTTAAAAACTGTAAAAGCCTTTCACCAGACTATCTTGGCTATTTGCAAAGATCAAGGAAGGATTTTATTTGTTTATTTTT
>VZTM01002118.1:0-36428 GCA_013400555.1 Jacana jacana
CTTCTGTAAGCAACTTTACCAATGCCAGTGTGATAAACACAGAGGTGGAGAGGCAGAGGTGTGGGAAGTGAGGACTGACTGTAGCTGCTGTGCCCATTTACACCTTCCAGTCCCGGATCTCTATCCTTTGTAAAGCCCTTCTCAGGGGTTTTACCAGTGTGCAGACTCTGTTGAGTAAGGATGAGAGATATTAGGTGTGACTGAGATGTGGTCACTGATGTGCTACAGGAGTCCTGTTTTGACTGCAGGTTGACTTCCAGAAAGTGATATTTCATCTACTCTCTAATGTACATAATCCACAATGCAAACCAAGCCCCCACTCTGCACAGAATCATTGAATCATGGAATTGTCCAGGTTGGAAGGGACCTTTCAGATCATCGAGTCCAACCATTGACCTCACTGATAAAAGCCATCACTAATCCATGTCTCTAAGCACCATGTCAACCCCTTCTTTTGAATCCCTCCAGGGATGGTGCCTCAACCCCTTCCCTGGGCAGCCCCTGCCAAGGCTGAATAACCCTTTCACGGTAAAAGTTTCTCATAATCTCCAATCTGAACCTCCCCTGGTGCAACTTGAGGCCATTTCCTCTTGTCCCATTGCCTGTTCCTTGGGAGAAGAGACCAACCCCCCTGGCTACACCCTCCTTTCAGGGAGTTGTAGAGAGCGAGAAGGTCTCCCCTCAGCCTCCTTTTCTCCGGGCTGAACACCCCCAGCTCCCTCAGCAGCTCCTCACAGGACTTTTTCTCTAGACCCCTCACTATCTCTGTTGCCCTTCTCTACTTGCTCCAGCTCCTCAATGTCTTTTTTGTGGTGAGGGGTCCAAAACTGGACACAGTGCTTGAGATGGGGCCTCACCAGTGCCCAGTGGGAGGATTACCTCCCAACAATGCACCGTGTCCCATTACGTAAGTACTGATGTTTGTGTTGCTTTTCTAGCATCCTGCAGAAGTAGACAGGTTCGTGGAGGAACTCAACTGAGCTCCAAAACCAAAGAGCTTACTCTTAGATGAGAAGAAAACCAAATGAGGACAGTGTATGAGTTATCTGGGGCTACCTTCTCTTCAACCTGTCATGAGTGGTCTCTGGCAAGGGACTGAGGGGGAAGAATTGCCAACAAACACACATTGGCAAAGCTCTGCTTTAGGACCTTAGAGCCAACACGTTTAGGATCAGTCAGAAAGATCAAGCAGTGGCATTTGGCCGAGCCTCTCCGATTAGTTTTCATTGAAAGCCCCTCGCTACGAGCTCCTGGCTGTTCTTCAGCGAACATCTGTAAGCAGATGTCAGCTCACGAGCAACTTGGAAATCAATTCAGCCTGCCCCCGCCAGGCTCCTCCAGCTTGATGGCAGTTGTTAGCAGATGGCATTCTGCATGCATCCAGACAGCCACCCGCCTCATCAGGCTGAATGACTTGTCTTTTCAGTTCCACTTCGGTAGCGGATTATGGATCGTCGTGGCGTGTTCGGATTTCTGATTGCGGACTTGCTTTCTGAACCTCGAAGAATCTGACACTGTGAGGAGAGCATGCTCTGGATTGCTTCTGAAAAGTTCAGATTCAAGTGCTAGATCTTTCTGCACACTATGTAATCCAAGCCCAGATACCCACCTGCTTGGCAAGGAGAATTTTGGCCTTGAATACCATCGCTGTTTGCTAAAATAAATCACAGAATCACAGAATCTCAGGGATTGGAAGGGACCTTGAAAGCTCATCTAGTTCAATCCTCCTGCTGGAGCAGGAACACCCAGATCAGGTCCCTCAGTGGGACCAAGGTATGGTAATAATCTTTGTTTGGCAATTGGTTCTTGATTAAGGAGATATAGAAAATATAACTTAGCTCACCTAACTGAAGCTGTTTGGTGTATCAAGATATTTGCTTTAAATCATCAAAGCTGTTTTGTCCAGCAGATGTGCACACACACATATATATTCTTAAAATATGTGTAGGCATTCGTCCTATTATACATGCATTCCTTATATATATTATTTGCATATAAATTGTAGATCATTATTCCTTTTGAACATGTAAGATTCCTTCTTATATATACATCCACATCCACCCGTTCCTCCTCAGCATGTCCTCTTGCCTTTGACTGTTGGAGACTGATGGATGCCAGCTAACAAGCTGATTTTGCTGTCTAATAAGAGGGTAAGATGCATTGCTGGAAGGTCAGCAGGTGGAGTTTGGGGTTTCTTGGCCCCCTGGATAGCCTGGAAATAAGTGCTTGGAAAGGCTGATCTTGCCATCAGACTTGTGAGCTGGTCAGAGTTTGGCCATAGGAAGGTCTGTGCTCTTCATGCAAGTCATAGGCAGTTGGTGAGATGGAAGGTATCTTAAAATGAGGTATTTTCCCTGGGACAGGGAAATCCTGAAGGAGAATTTCCTCCCTCAGAAGAGAAAGAGAAGAGCTTCTGCCTTCTCTCATCCTGCCAAGCCAGGATGCCCTTGGCCTTCTTGGCCCCCTGGGCACACTGCTGGCTCATGTTCAGCCGCCCATCGACCAGCACCCCCAGGGTCCTTTTCTGCCAGGCAGGTTTGTACTTTGCAACTTAGTGAGGTCCCCAAATTCATCCTCTTGCCTTACGTTGTCCCTCTGCACTCAGTGGGTTTGTCAGGAGAGAGGTGTGAATGAAAACCCGCCTGAATTTGCACATCACTTATGGGGCTTGGTTCAGAGAGGCTTGGTAGCCATAGCAGGGTCTCTCCCAAGGCTTCCAGGGCTTCTAGTCACGTCATTAATGGAGATCTTTTGAACATTCTGGTCTTCTACCTTCCGTGTGAAGAGAAATAATGATCCTGCCTTTGAGAAAGGATTTGAAATTGCCAGGGATGTACATATTAATCACTGTTACACCTCGTTACAAGCAGTCAGAAACGAAATAGCGTTTAACAGAAAGACGGCGTTTTATTATATTTGCAACAATGGAACTGGAATATAACCTTTTTATTTAAAAATCAAGCTGCAGATTAAGTTTTGATTGCAGCATTTTGTACTGAAAATAAGAATAATGGAAGCAATTAAGTATTCGCAGTCCTGCTCTCACACAAACACCTTCCATGGTGAGCCTGTTTATGCAACTGAGTGTGCCATACAATTGTTTTTATTACCTTCTTATAAAACAGCCTGTATAAAACACTTCTTTTTTTTTTGATTGTTTCTTTGTGTATTGTTGAGCGTGTTTGCATTCTAAAGGGTTTTGCCTCATTAAAGCAATTACCATAAACTTGCTGTAGTTTGTTGCTTCTTGACCCCCCTTGCCTCCTTTCCTTCTCCGAGCGCTAGAAATACCCATAAAGAGCTCCTGCCCAGCCGGGTTGTTTGTGTGTCTCCCAAGGTTAGCAGTGGGAAGCTTCATTCCAAGGACAAAAAATAAGCTGCAGAGATTTTCTTTAGCTGGAGCATCAAAGCAGCAGTGAGCCTGAATGAGGAGGAGCGGGGGGCGAAGGGGGACACGTGGTTGAGCTCCTCCTCCTCTGGCATCCCTCGCTCCTCCTCTTCTTGGTGCAAGCACGAGAAGGCTAGGGACTTCCATGCACAAGCTTTGCCATGTGAGGGGAGGAAATAAAGGAAAGGCTTATGGGTCTGTTCTGGGGTGAGATTTCCAGTGAGTCTTAATGGGGTTGTGGTCTTTGAAGGGATGGGGCTGTTCTTCACCTCTGCTCGTGACAGCCCTTACCCTCTGCCCACATCTAGGATTCACTTAGTCAGATGGAAAGCACCTCCAGTTTCTCCCCGTAATACCTCAGCTGGTGAGGTGTCACGTATATATAACCTGCCAAGGATTTCAGCAATGGGTTTCATACTGGTGGGTGGGGATGAGAAGAGAGAACTTCTCTCCAGGCTTGCACCTGGGTGAGAGTAGCTACAGGTTGTCTGAAAGAGTGAGAGAAAAAACCAAAAGGCAGAGACTACGCTGTGGAAAGGCTGGTGAAGTAGCCTCCAACGTTTATCCTTGAATCAATTTAAGGAAAGCTTCTTAAAAAACCAAAGATGTGCAGGTGGAGGAATCCACTGAAGATCTACAAGTGAAGGTGACAGGGAACATAGACAGCCCAGACCTTTCTGAAATAACGTACTCAAATGTTGATTTATCAAACCCAGAACTTTCAACGGGAAGATGTTCACATGTTCAATGAGTTTCTGGTGAAGAGACCTTCGTTTACTGCCTCAGGGCAGCCAGAAGTTCCTGGGTAGGATATTCAGAGCCAACCACATGTAGGACTATAGTCTTTTTAAGCTGACCCAGGCACATGGGTGCATTCTGGGATGCTGACAGCTTCAAAATGGGAACTTCTTCTGTTGGAGATGCTCCAGTTCGCATAGATGATGAGACAGTCATTAGGCAAGAGAGTGAAAGAACCTGGTAGTCCAGGAATGAGGTCACCTCTCTGGGAGGAGTCCAGGTCTCTTCCCAGACTGACATGACACTACTTATACAAAGGGAAACAGCTTCAGCCAGGGAGATGATCAAAAGCACCCCACCCTCCTCCACCATACCCAGTTGATCTTGGACTACAGGAAATTTTATTCTTATTTCTATATAGAAATGGTTTTTACCCACTTTTCCAACAGCTCCAGTGAGAGTCTTCATCCCTGGGTGTTGACTGCTCTGAAGCAGGCCGAATTTGAAAGTCCTTGGTAGCATCCTGACGTAGAACAGCAGCAGGGACCTTCTTGAAACTGTGAGATTGTTCAATTTGCAGGGAAAACACTTTTTCCTACCCAGCTCGAATAAGGAACAAGTAGTTGAAAAATGAAAAAAAAAAAAAAAGAGATTTTAAGGCCAGGAAAGTAACTGTAGCACTCAATAAAGGGGCCCTTTATTTTCAGGAGTGTGCTGAAGTAATGAATATGAGTCTCTTGATATCTGTAGAAATGCTAAACAGGGCCTTGGGGAGGAGAATTAGTCAGGGAGAAAGCTCAGCGCTGGGCTCAGGGGCAGCCCCTGGGTGAGGGAAGCCATGGTCAGTACTGCTGTCATACAACCCCTGGTGCCACAGTCCTGGAGGTTCCTCCCTTCAGACTGCAAACCCGGAGAGGAGGAGATGCCAGGGCTTATTGGTCGCCATCCCAGAGCCTTTCCAGTCCTTCACTTTTGCACAAAGGAGATTTCAAGGCTCAGTGGTGCAAGCTCACCTCTCCAGCTCTGCTGACCACCAGGGTGCTGTGGTGAAGCACAGGAGGGACAGGGCCACGTAGAAGCCTGATGGGCTTTGTCAGGAAGCCAGCAGAGAACCTCCTGTGTTAGAATGTAGGAAAACAAACTTAATCCTGCTTCCCTGCTTCATGCAAGCTCCCATTTAATCGGGATTTTACCATATTACGTGCTGTAGCATCACTGTGGATGGTAGGCTAAGCTGCTTGCAAACCAGACAGATATTCCAGTGGTGACTGCAAAGGGTTCCTCCAGAAATCTCTAATCTCTCTCCTTTCCTTGTGAGCTGTTGCTCGTGCTGTTGGCTCTAATCCCTGGGAGGTGCCCAACACCTACCTTTTAGCATCCGACTGCAAATCTCTATTCTTCAATAAATAAACCCAAACCGTAAAACCGCGGATAATTCCTTTCCCCGACGATGGTGTAACTTCTCAGAGAAAAGAATTCCCTCCAAGTGCCCACACCAGTTCTGAGTTTGCCTCAGCATTGTTTTTCTTGCTGTTGTGTTACTTACTGCAACGGGGGATCGGTTCAAAACATCTGTGCTGTTACCAGAGCTGCTGTGATTTACGTGTCAGCAGCTGCAGGTCTGTCCTAGGGCTTTAAAAGCGCTCACATCAGCGATGCCTCTCCTTATCTCCACACCATCACAACTGCTGGGCTGCATCTCCCTGTAAAGAGGCGGTTTGGATTTACTTGTTGGTTGTCTCAACGATTTTGGAAGCTGCCAACAACTTTCCTAATTCAATAATGCTGCTACTACTACGGCATTAATCATTCATCATATCCTGAAAGCAAAAGTGGAGCGATTTAAGAACAAAAGGACTTAAAGAAAAATAAACACATGACCCACTGCGGCTGCTCTGGGGAAAGTAGCAATGTATGCATGGCAAAGGCAGTAATGAATAGCATCTGCTTTATCTGTGGAAGAGCAAACAGTTGTAGACATTGATCATTTCTCAAAAAGAGTGGTGTTGACCAAAAACATGGAGGAAAGCCATCCAGAAGCTATTTTGTGCAAATGAAGTGCAGATTTGTGTATATGAGTCGATACCCCATTTGCTGTTTCCTTTCATTAAAACCACAACATTAGCACTGGAAAATGATTATAATGGTTGCAGTCAAAGCCACTGTAATGCTCAATTCACAGAGAACTCACTGAGGGCTGGGGAGGGGAAAAATAAACCCTATCCTTCAGATCTCCAAAAAGTGCACTCTCACATACTGAAGCTCTAGCGGAACAGGCTCGGGTATCTTATCTTTTCATACTCCCCCCAGCCTATTGTGGAAGTCATTCCTCTCATCCTCAGGGCCATGCAATGTGATTTCTCCAAGCACCCTATTACCACCTCGGGTTCCTTGCTGTCCTGAGGCCAAATCCCCACTCCGCCTCACAAGAGGAGCTCCAGTGGGTCAAAGTAATTCATGGTGTCTCTTGGCTGGGTTATTTTAACCCCCTGACTCCTAGAGGCAAAGCTCTACAAGCCACCCCAAGCAGCCACACAGGTCTGCAGGATGCCCAGCACTTTATCCCCTGTCCTTATCCATGCAAAAGCAAATGAGTGTCCAGGAGTTGTGCAAATGAATACCCCAGGGATTGGCTTTGCCTTACGTCCTGACATGCCTCCACGTGTGAAGAAGGGTTTCTGTTTGGGGATAAGTCCCTGAAATCATTGTTATTATTATTCAGTGCTGGTGAGGGGATTGCTCTGATGAGGTGCTCACAGGGGGAGGGTTGCAGGGATATGCCCAATGACAGCGACCTTCAGCCTTGGAGAAGCTGACTGAGGAGCTCTTCTTTTTTTCTCTCTATAATGTTGTCTTGTTGCTTGCTGTCCTTGCTGTGAGGCAACTCCACCCAAGATCACTCAAGCTGGGCCTGAACTTTTGTGTGAACAAAACCAGAAGCAGAACCTCTCCCCTAGCCTTGGTGGCAAGGGATGGGAGCCCAAGCTTCAGTCTGCCTACTGCTGGCCAGTGCATTCATCCTCAGATTACACTTCTAAGACAACCCTTTCCCTAGAGGTACTCAGGACCATATCTTGCTTGCCTCTTAAAACCAAGGAAACCTACCCAGTCCAACAAAGTCCTTGACATCACAGAATCATAGAATGTGTTGGTTTGGACAGGACCTTTAAAGATCATCTAGACCAACCCCCCTGCAGTGAGCAGGAACATCTTTAACTGGATTGGGTTGCTCAGAGCCCCCTCCAACCTGGCCTTCAACCCCTCCAGGGATGGGGCAGCCACAGCTTCTCTGGGCAACCTGGGCCAGGCTCTCACCACCCTCACACCAAAGGAGTTCTTCCCCACATCTCAGCTCAATCTCCCCTCTTTCAGGGTTGAACTCTTCCCCCTCATCCTATGGCTCCCCTCCCTGATCAAGAGTCCCCCCCATCTCTCCTGGAACTCCTTTAGGGACTGGAAGGGGCTCTAAGGTCTCCCTGGAGCCTTGACTTCTCCATGCTGAATCCCCCCAGCTCTCTCAGCCTTTCCTCACAGGAGAGATGCTCCACCCTCTGATCATCTTTGTGGCCTCCTCTGGGCCCATTCTGACAGGTCCATGTCCTGAGCAACAACTGCAGTGCAGTATTTACTCACTCATGAGGAATCTTTCGGTCAGACAGACCTTGACGGTGCATCTCAAAGCAGTGATGTAAAAAGCCTGTTAATCCACTTTGTGGCTCAGGTTGCCCTCTTCTTCCCTTGGGAGATGGCTAGAAAGGGAGAAGGGCAAGTGAGATTTCTTGGCGTGGCTTCTAGACCCGAGTGAAGTTTGGCGAACGGCTGGTTCCCCTCTTGCCTCCTGTAAAGCTGGAGCATAGCTGGGGTTTGGCACACTAACCCTCTACCTCTGCCTCGCTGGGAGAGGCCACTGAAAATATACAATCCCCAGACGGGAGCGATTTAGTGAAATTAAAAGCAGACAGGGGGCACTGGAACAAGGAGGTGTCAAATGTTCCCCCTGCCCCACCAGGATTTTGATGTGGCTGCTGTGTATACCTGTCTGTCTCCTCTTCGCTGCTGTCTAAGTTTGAAAGTTAAAATGCACAGGAGGAGTGGAATTAGACCAAAGACCCCCCCCCCCCCCACTCCCCATCCCGGTCACAGACACACACATGCGCTTTTAATTGTCTGTTATTACCAGTTAATTTCGGCTTGTCCGAAGGCAGGAAGAAAACAGCCTACAGTGGGGCTTGGGCCTCCAGAGGTATTGTAAAACATAACATCCAAAGGCCTTCCTCGACTCCCTTGCTTCCTCCAGCCCACAAAGAATGTATTAGTGCACATTGTTTGATTTTTCCAGATGCTGTTGCCTCCCCTCTGCAGTCCTCCTGTTTTAGTTTTGGTTAGCAGATAGGCTCCGACGCGCCGGCGAACAGGAACGGCGCTGCCTTTTGAGCCCAGAACGAGCAAGAGGAAAACTGGGAAGTCAAGAGAGCCTTTTATATGGGCCCAAGCAGCTGAATGCCTCAAACGGAATGAAGGTGTTTTGTTTGGGTAGATCAGAAGCTTGAAGGGAATCAGAGCACTGCTTGGGCTCGCAGGAATTCAAGGGGAGCGAAGGAAGATTCCCGTGGGGCTCTGGAAGGTTATCTACTCTCTGCCTCCTCTTTTTGGGGTGGTAGTGGTGGGACAGAACGTGAAACAAAGCTGGTAAATGAAAAGCAAATGAATTCCCATAAAAGAGAATGAATTCCATACATATACCATCCCAGGTAAAAACCTCCTGCTGCCAAGCAATAGAATAACATTTGCATTTCCTCGTTAATGATGGGAATAAGAAAAATGCAAGGAAATAGAAGATGTAATATTTAAAGCATTAGGAAAACGCTTGGACTACCAGTATTTAAAAATACAAGGATAATTTGGGATTCAGAGACCAGGGGGAATCTCATCTGCACCCACTAAATTAATCAAATGGCAAGTGAAAATAAAACAGTGACAGCAATATGTGGACAGATAAGGTTTTGCCATATATTTTGCAAACTGGTACCTCCCTAATCTCTCTGAATCTTTGCCCGTGCCCCCAGTGCTGTGGGCAGAGACACCCATCCTTCCAGGAAGCCTCTAACAGAATACTCACACGAGGCTATGGCAAAGGAAAAAACCAACCCCCCCAAATCGTCATGCGAGTTAAGCTGAATATTTCCATCAATCAAACCCGGCCAGAACGCAGGGAGCAAAGTACTCTTTATACCTAGTGAATAAACAATTACTCACGTAGGGATTAAATGGCCAGCTTTTGTCAAAGGCAAAGGTTTACCATTGAGATGCTCCATTTAGCAGGATCAGTGTCATTCCTTATTATACACTGCCATTGCTATATTACAATTACAGCGGAACTTACCATCCAAGTGGGGAGTGTGACGAAAAAATAAACAGAGGACATAGCGTGGTGTGGGTTGGCTTTGTTTCACCGGGTGAAAAAGAGCGTTTTGAGGAGGTTTGTGTGGTTGCAAACACACCTGTGAGTAATATAACGTCAGCTGCAAGTCGGTGTTGATAAAGTATTGGTGTGTATATATACATATATCGAAAGGAAAAAACCCAAACAACCTAGATAACACTGATTTAGAAGGGGGGAGGTCCTAGTTGGCAGTTTATTCAGGATGCTCCACGTGTGGGAAGCTGTGGATTAAAACCCCAGACAGGATTTAACAGGGTAGATGAGGAATACGACGGGAGAAAGCCGTTAGGTAAATCACTGCTACACCATTTCCCCCAGCAGCGCATAGGTAGGACTGGGTGTTCTCTCTGCAGAAGTAAAGGGGAGGTGGGTAGAGGGGGGGGTGTGGGCTGTTAGGAACGAGCTCAGAAATGACTCTGACTCATTGGTGCAGAAATGGGAAAGCGCTGGGATTTGTTTCTTTTTGAAACTGAGAGAAAAAAGCGAGGGGCATGATAAAAGTAGAGGAAAAAAACCAACAAAATGGAAATCATGGGGTGTACCCTCTGGCACACAGCAAGAAGTGGCCACTTGATGGAAAGGAAACGCAGCTAATTCCACAGCACTGGTGGGGGCGAGTTTCCTGCTCTCTGGGGGCTCACACTGGCCCTGGACCACTCCACCAGAGGACACCACACAGGCCCGGAATCCAACAAAATCTGAAGAAGCATCGAGCTTTCCTTTGGACAATAAGACTATCTGAATTGACAATGCTTAATGCCAAGGAAAATAACATTAGGGAAAAATACAAAGCCCACACTTCAAGCCTGTCACTCACTGTCTCAGGGATTATTTTGCAGTCGTCCTTCGTCCATGGCCAGGGCAGGTTTGGGACAAAAACATCGGGGTGCTGTGAACTCTGTCAGACAGAGGACAGTGAGCAGATGGATCAGGAGGCTGCTCCAGAGAAGCAGTTCCCATATTATTATCCCACCTGAGCAATAAATACACATTTTTGTAAGGTCATCTGAGAGCAACTGAGAGGCAGTTTTAACAGCCCTGGATTTCCTCCTGTGTTTCAGAATTAATTTTCACTAAGAGGTAAATAACTAGGATTTCCCAAACTGCAGTTGGAGCACGATTTCTATCTGGTGAGCTGCTGACAAATATATATATAACTCTTTAATTACTCTCCTCATTTCATAATCAGGTTGGGTCACTAAATGATGGAAAGGGGTTCATGAAGGACAGGCACTGCTTTAACCCCTCTGCTGCTGTTCTCTTAACTTTTTACCACACTCAGGGTCCAGGCCGATAGGACGCTCGGTATCTTCTATTTTCTTCAAATACGCTGTATTTAAAATACTACTCCAGTGGTTTCTGACAACTGCTTAGGGCAATTTTGCTTAGCCTAGCGGAATGTCCTGGAAACTACTGGCAATGATTTAGCTCCCAAAATTGGAACACATTTAGCAGAGACAGAAAGCCTATGAACAAATAATGGACAAACGCCAGAGTAAATAAATGCGGTTCATGAGCTGCGGTCAGAAATGTCTCCCTTTCAGTATGCAGTGCAAAATCTTTTGCCAACATTTACCATAAAGTTATTACACAAAGCAGTTTTTCCTCTCAGTAAGACAAACTCAATGAAAGACTGCTTCTAGTCTAGCAGCCTGCCATTAAGGCTGCGATCGCCTGTCATGCCAGCAGCAAACCTGTGTGCAGGGGGGCTCGCTTCAAGCCGCCCTTTTCGTTTTGCCCAGGGGGCTTCTGTGCCAAAGGGGGCCAAAAAGACAGGGAGTGAGCAAGAGAGAGGCTCCTCACGGTTCAAGATTCCTTCGGGAGACCCTGAAGAACCACAGGGTGCATTGAGGCCCTCTACCTCCCAACCCCACCTCTGCACAAGTTCCTTCTAAAGCTGTTATTATGCAGAGAGACATCCCAGGCATCACCACCCAGGACCCATCAGTATCATCTTCCTCTTCCAGGGCCTTGTTGGAGTCTCCAAGAGACAAAAGGGCAGGCATAAATGGGTAGCACGTTATCCCTGCCCTTTCTTTCTGACCCCAGCTCCTTTGCCACGTTTTGCAGGGTGATTTCCAGCATTTGCATTATGAAAGTTCCCCATATAGTTGTGGGTTTGGTGGTTGGTTTTTTGTTTGGTGCTCTGTTCTGCTGGCTGGTGGTGGGTCTGAGTGGGTGAGACTTCTCTGCTCTCCTGTAGCCTTTTGCCATCTTCGGAGGAGGTGGCTGATGTCATCTTCACAATCCTGCAGAAGAAACCAAAGAATTTGCAGAGCCTCTCTGTGCTGTTAGCAATCCTGGCTCCAAAGCTAAACAGCCAGAGGTAGCTGGTTTTGGCTGTTCTCCCACCAAAAAAGAAAAAGGCCCTTTCCAGCTACCAACCTCCCATGCAAGAAGAGAAGGAAAAGAAGTTTGGAGGAAGGGCTCTGTCGTTCTCGGGCGGTTTGGGGTTGAACCAGCACCCGGGTCAGATAGACGAAGGAACCAAAATGACGTTGTTCTGCTCTGCATAGTTTTCTGTGTGCTAATAGCTGGAAAGGCAGAAACAGAGGCTGAGTTGTCCTCCGTGTGCTGCCTATTGGTGTTAAGCTTCAGAGGGTATCAGCCCCGGCACGGAGCCACAAGAAGTGATTATTGGCCCCATCCCTTGGTGAGGGAGCATCTGAGTGAAGAAGAAGTGAGATCTGAATTACTGTTTTGAGCCTTGCCCCTGCTCTCTTCCCACACATGCAGATCTATAACCATACAATGTCCCCCCTAAACAGTTGGTGAAAGCAGGAGAGGAATCCTAATAGAAACGGTTAATGGGGATCTTGTCGTTTACAACTTTCTGGAATCCTCAATCAACGTTGTTCTGGCAGTTTCCCGGATTTCCACCGCTGACAGGATCCAGGCAAACAATGCTGAGTGATTTCTGTAATGCCATCCAGAAGCTGGACTGAAGTTGCCGGGTTAGAAACCATCCTCCTTTTCAAATTCGCAGTATTTCTGTATGTGAAACCCTCTAAAGCCCGCTCAAAGCTTCTCTAACAGGGACTGAATGAATTTGCTTTACTCTAACCCCATCCCTTTAATGAACATGTGGCGTTCTGTGCCCGGCAGATGTAATAATAGCAATGGCTGGCGAGCTTCTGCAAGGAGCCCTGTAATAAAAGCACCTTCCCCTCCCGCCAAGTTAAAAGAGAACAGCCTGACACGTATTGGAAATGCACGGGCAATATAATGATGGCAAATTGCTTTGAAAAGAAAAAGGTTCCGTGGTGCACATGTCATTTCCATCCCCCGGCTCCGAGGCAGCGCCTCAGCTCCATCCTTTTGTGCCTCCCTCCAGATCTGCCCCCTTCCTGCAACCCCTGCCTTTTTTGGGGGGGAGCTCTCCCCGCGCCGCAGATCGCAAAGCAGCCTCTTCACTACGGAAGGAGAAGGGAGCACCTGAACCCCCACACCGCCTCCATCATCCGTGCTCTCTCCCCCACTGCCCCCCAACCTCAAAAAAGGGGCAGCCTTCTTCCCACCTCCTCCCCTTCATCGCTCTTGTAAGAGCACACTGGAAAAATTCATTCCTTTGGGTCCCTCCCGTTGAATTCCTCTGACTGGGATGTTCCTGCTGGTGCCTGTTTCCCCGCTCAGCCCCATCCGGGCTGTGCCACCAGGCTTTTGTCACAACAATGGTTCTTCAGAGATGGTGACAGAACATCTTCTAACACCCAGGAAAATGGGGCTTAGCTATTATTTCTAGAATATATTTAAGCCCCTCGGGAGGTTGCTATTGAAAAGGCCGGGGATGCTGATTATCGGGTGGGTTTGGGTTGGTTTTTTTTCCGAGTCTGATGTCTAACAAGTATAGAGATTTGTCTGCTGCGCTGGGGAGGAGCTTAGTTTTGAATATGGGGGGTGGGCATCCCCCAAGGGTGATGAGGAGGGGGAGATCACGTTATCCCCTCGTTTATCCCTCCGGACTCTTTCCTCATCCACTCTCTACTTTCTCGACCCCTGGGCTGTCTTTGTGCAATTCCGAATGCATTTTTACAAAGCGCTGGGTTTGGTTAGTTATTTATTTATTATTTAGCTCAAAACTCTTCAGCTCTTTCGGCTACATGAAAAAAAACAAAACAAAAACAAAACAAAACCAACCAAAAACCAACAAAGCCACCAACCCCCAGTTGCGAAATGGTGTAAATCACACTCCTCCACCTTTCTGATGTGTAATGCGGTCAGAGTATCTGGACATTGTCAGGGCATTGTAGCCCATATCCCAGAGTGACTTTGTTATAAGAAAGGAGTTTAATTTTTTCCTCTTTTGTAACCTTGTGAAATTTCCACATTAAAAAGCAATCACATCTTTCAAACCAGCAATGATTGTGTTTGGCATAATGGCTGCAAACCCCCAGTGTGCAGGGCTGAGCTTGTTTGCACTAAAAACGAAATCAGCTTTCAAAATAAATGATCTGCAACAACATTATATTCCCCAAATCTTATAATCCTATTAACAGAGTTGATTTTTTTTGATTTTTCTTCCCCTTTTTTTTTTTTCCCCTTTCTTTTTTTAATTTTTTTCCCCCCGTTGCCACCAGACTGACAAGATTGGCCTCGTTTCAAGGGGGAGAAACAGAAAGTCGGCCGAGGATGTAGCCAAGACATGCACTGTGAGCTGAGGACCAGCCCTGCCAGGGCCTGTGGTTAGAAGCTCTTAACGACTATTGTAAGCCCTTAAATATAATCATCTGTATTTCACCTCCACCTAATGCGCTTCATGTGTAGCCTGTTTATCTGCTCGCCCGGCTTTTCCAGAGGCTGGAACAAACAGCCCTGGTTTTTGCAGGAGGGAGCTTTGCCCTGGCTCTCCCTGTCAATGAGACTCCTATGGAAAACAGCACAGGGGTGCCAACGGGGCACGGGGGTGCCAACGGGGGCGAAGGGAAACGTCTCCAAATTAGCCTGGGCAAAAAAAAATATAAAATAATAAAAATAATAAATAAATCTTTCTCTCTCTCTATATATATATATATATCTTTGCCAGAAGTGGAAATTACGTGGTAATATCAAAAGGCAACTTTACTTATGTCTAATTCCAGGTTTCTCTGCAAGTTATTTTTTTTGGAAGGAAGTCAGGAGGACTCGAGTCTTGCGCCGCCTCTGCTGGTCCTCTGTGCCCCCCCCCACCTCCCTCCATGCCCTTCCAGGGCCCCCTCCTCCAAGTGCACCTTGGAGTCACTTTGCTGTCTTAAAGCTTGACGAAAAAGGTGCAATAATTGGCCCAGGAAGAAGAAATACTCCTGATGGTGGCAGAAGTTTTCTTTTCCTTTCGGGAGAGGGAGGGAACACCCAGAAAGTGCTGAGGCCGTAGAGAAGGAGCGTGGGAGGGTCACGATCCCCCTTGCAACACCTCTGTGCTGATGGGAAACTCTATGTGTCCCCTTCCCCGCCTCCCATCCCTGCAAACCTCACAGTTCCGGTGGGGTGAAAGCTCCCCCAGGAATGGCAGGACAGCAGTTTTCCAGCATTTGCCATGAAAAGGTGTCAGGCTCCTCCAGCTGGTCTCGGGGGTGGCCAGCAAAACCCAGGGAGAAACCTGGGGTGAGCATGCAAGCCTGCCTGGGACCGCTGAGGCTCAGACATGGCCCCCCCCCGCCCCGTCTCCCCTTCCCACCAGCACCTCCCCAGCCCTCCCAGACACCTTTTACCACAAGGAACCGCTGACTGGGGAAGGCAAACACGGCCTTTATTTTTTAACACTTGCCTTTTATTAGTTCGGCAGAGGCAGCGGTGGTTTCCTGAGGCTGCAGATCAGAAGAAGATGGGAGGAACTGGATGTGAGGAACCCGACAGAAAGCCGAGAGGTCCTGGTAGCCACGGCTCTGCGCGGTGGCCCAGTTATTTAAAACCCAGCGCTGAGCTCCCTGGTGCAAGGAGCTCAGCTTGAAAATCGTGAGGTTTCTTTAGATCTAGGAAACAGGGACTTGATTTTATCCCATTTCTCATTTTCAAGCCCCTAGGAGATTACATGGCTGAGCTTTGCTCTATAACCAGGAAGATCTGGGGCTTCAAAAAACAAACAAAGGGGAGCTGATCTTCTGCCAGGAGCTGGGGTTTCCATGGGGCAAACTATGCCAAGGCTTGTGACAAAGTCTTCAGGGCCAGGGGCTGGTCAAAATCTTCACATCCAGCTGCAATTTTGCAAAGAGATGAGCTTGCTTAGGAATTGTGTGCAAGTTCCTGGCCCTGTGGATATAAATGGGATCTGGTAGGTAAAACTGCTGTTTGGGCAGGTAATTTCAGGATCAGACTCAAAAAAAAAATGGTTACAGCCTCCTCCACTGTTATGGTTTTAATAACTGCAGCTGGAGGTAGGAATTTTCCAGGCAAATTGCTGTTGGGATGTTACTAGTCTTCCAATAACAAATAAATGTACCTGTGGAGAATAGACCCAAACTGCATCTGTTCACTGTATTCATTAAATACCCCTCAGGGGTAAGTCCAGGTATTAAAATTAATAATATGAATTAGGCGTGGATTTGCCTAGAGTTTCCTCAGTGCACTCTGCTGAGCCATGGGTTCTGACCGAATATTTGATGACATAGAAAGGCAGTTTTGGCAGACAGCCCTAGGCATCTCCACAAATCTGCTCTGGACCTGTCATCCTTCCTCTTACAGACCTCTGGGTGAAATCACAGCGCAGATTCCTTTGGAAAACGCATCTAAATAGTGCCTGTTGCATAAGTTGCAAAAGAAATGGTTCAAAAGGCTGTCTAGTTTTAAGTATTGAAAGGGTTATTAGTTCCTGGTAAT
The DNA here is from genome assembly GCA_013400555.1 of Jacana jacana. Classification (NCBI taxonomy): domain Eukaryota; kingdom Metazoa; phylum Chordata; class Aves; order Charadriiformes; family Jacanidae; genus Jacana; species Jacana jacana. Next base: position 16,362 of record VZTM01002118.1, read on the forward strand.
GCCCTTACAAACACCTAATGCTGTGTATAAAATGGAGCGGATCCCTCTTCTGGCTCCTGCCCCCATTTTTGGGGGGGATTCAGACCATTTGATAAACGCCACCTCCCTTCTCCCACTTCATGCTGCTGTGTGCAGAATGAAGCCTTTGGATAAATATCTTGCTGAGCTGGAATCTTTTCTGGGAAGGGCTGGATGTGAGCACTGGAGTGTGATGCCGACAGAAGGGTTCCTGTAACATTTTTCCTTCCTTCAGAGCTCCCCGTCACCCGAGAGAAATGGTGTAATACCAGCCCAAGGTGGGCGACCCTTTGGGAAGCAGAAATCTAAGTGAGATTTGCAGAGGAGCAAAGGAGACTGGGAAGCACAAGCCTCACTTTTTATTGAGGACTGGGTAAACTCAGATTCTTAAGCGGGTATGTTAATGTCAGTTTGGGTGCTAGTTCCTAACTATCAAGATTTTACCATAAACAATGGTAGAAAAAAAGTACTGGAATAATTATGAAAAATATACCGACATTTTCCTTTTAAGAAATTTCAGCTTTTTTTTTTTTTGCCTTTTTTTTTTTTTTTCCTGAAGAAACAGTTTTCTAAGGCAATTTACTCAGACAATAATAGAAGCATATTTGTGTAGCTGAAAAGATTAGTAACTCTCCTGAGAGAAAACAACAGATTCCATCTCCCCATCGGGGAACTACCGCGACTCGCAGCTGCCGGAGCCAGAGAATAAGATCCACAAAAGCTGGTGCCAAGAGGAGCCGCCTTGAACCCTCAGCTCATCAGACTGTCTTCTGCTGACAAAACCTTCTGCAAACCTCCACAGCCCTGCCTATAGAAGCTTCCCGGCCGGTGTTTCCACTGCAGAAGTGTTCAGTCAGCACAGCATAAACTTCTAAAGTGCTCTCCAAACAGGCGGAGGGCTTGATGAAGTTTCCTCTCCAGTTTATTCCAAAGCCCCAGCCAAAAATCTCAGCAGGATTTCCCGGAGGAATTGCAGATGGAGCTGCAGCCAAGTGCCCAAGGCTGGAGGTTTGTGTGCTTGCCGCTCTCTTCCCCGTCCCCCCCCCGGGAATGACCCCCAGCTTGCTGTGGGCCAGCTGAGACTGTCACCAGCCCCGCTCTCACCTTGGCCTTCACCACGGATCTCCTGGCCACACTTTTCTCTGTCGGCTCTCTCACCACCTTTCATCATTTGAAAGCGATCCTCTACAGGGTATTTTTCAAGGCTCGGTGCCTACAGCCACTTAATTACATGATAATCTCAGCTTTTGTTTGAAAAGAAATGTGCTAGGCCCTCGTGATGGCGGGGAGAAGGTTCTACATTTGGACCTTTGGGGCTTGTAGAAGGCAAATAAAAATACCTAGTTGCTACATATTTACTGTCATGGTTTTGGGGCGGAAGACTAGCAAGGTTGGCAATAGCATACTTGGTTTCAAACCAAGTTAAGGAGGCTGTTTTAACACAGTTCCATCAGGACTGACTTTTCTTCTCCTGGCCCTTGTTTATTTCTGGAGCATGATGTGCTTGTGGCTTGGCAAACGAGTCTCTCTGGACCATTGTAATCCTTTACTGGTGCATATACAACTATTGGGACAACAGCTGTAAACCAGAAGCGAATTCTCATTTTCTTTTTGTTTCATACTCTGGCATGGTAGACATTATAACCTTGGTATTTACTGAAAAGGCAACAAAAAGTCTTGCATTTCCTGGTATGAAAAATATGGACAGTGAAAACAAATACCTCCAATCGGCAGCATTTTTGGCTTAATGGCCCTTTCTAGGGTGGATGCCTTAATACCTTTCAGTGCTTGCAAGGCCACATATTTCTTTCTGAATCTTACTCTAAAATGTAGGGGTCATATTAGGCCAAATATGATTGTCCTCAGCTAGATTTTATCTGCTTTCTGTGGTAGAACATGCTTCCAAGAGCTCCGTCTGGAGGGCTCACTACCTTTCTGCAGCTTTCTCAGCTTATGGGGTCATGGTTTTCTTTGCTCCCTCTGTTTCCAACACATGGTAGCACTTTCAGATGATGGCAAAAGTCAGTTTTTCATTACAAACACGGGCAAAACAGCCAAGGGCACGCGAAGGTGCTGAGGAGGGAGAGAGGGAGAGGCTGAGATTGTGTGTCTCCTGTGGGCTCCAGGCTCAAGAATGACATCAGGAATGCTTCAGAGGGTTTTACACATTGTGTTTCCACCCCACGTCCTTAACGAGAAGGCTACCCATTTGTTGCTGTTGTTTCTGTCTTTGTAGATGTCAAGTGCAGAGTGGGCTGAAACCTGGGGTGTGTAGGTCCTCCATGGTGAGGCTGTTGCTGTGTGAGGTGCATCAGGCCTCAGGGGGGGAATACAAGTTTTTTTTCACACTTTTGCTCCCTCCATAGGTTGTTGCACTTCAGAGAAACCCTTAGATATCCTGGCATGCTGGGACGGGATCATGAAGGGTTCCAATAGTCTACAGGCCATTACCCTGCATTGGCCAAGACAGGCACAGGTATATAATTTGCCATAGATAACTTAAGGTGCGGCCAGCAGTGACCAAACTTCATCAACTACGCAAAAAAAGCCCCAAACCACCCAAAATAACAATGATCAAGCATCAACAGTTCAGAAAACAGTGAGGCTCATCTGATGGAAAGGTGTACATGAATGTGACAGACCCAGCTGGAGGAAGGACAGCTTAGCTAGAGATGATGTGGCTTCCTAAATAACCCTTGTGTTCTCATTATCCGCTGCCCACCCGCTGTGGCCTTCTTCATGAGGGAGGCATGGCTTTAGGGTTTCACTCCCTTGCTAGATCAGTGGTGTTTTGCCCCAACACGCTTTGCTTGCTGTTGGCTCTTTTCTGACAGTGGAGAAGATGCAGCTCTGGTGGTGAAGCAGCGGTCGTGGAAGGGCCAGAGGACATCTCTGTGGGTGACACCAGGCTCTGAGGAAGATGTGATTTATGGAGAGACCCTCCTTTTCCACCAGGATGGTGGGAGGAAGGCAGACCCCAGTGTCGCTGGAAAACATTCTGAGAAATCTCAGTAAGTGGTTTCTTGGCCTCAGTGTGGGCTTTTTCCACTTAAAAGGTACAATTTAACACTTAAACTATGAATTGCTTGGTTCAGGATTTTTTGCCTTATGCCTTAAACATTGATGGCACTTAATAAATAAAGTGCTGCCTCTTTTCTCCCCTGTTCCCCACTTTTTTTCCTCTCCTTGTTGGGCATTTGCTCTCTCTATACAGCTGCAGAAGGTGTGTACCTTCACTCCAGGTAACCTCTGATCACCTCTCGGTCTTCCCCCTTCCCCAAACTTCTCCCTTTGAGTTGCCATTTTTCATTTTTAGTGCAAAAAAAACCCACCTGACGTGCTTGGAAAGCGAGAGGATGACTGGAAGGGAGGTAAAACTGGAAAGGCATGGGATCAGCTGTGCTGGCTTTCCTTCAGTGCTTATTTATTAAAGGCCTCCATATTTCAAATGTAGGAGAAACTGCTGTGGAATGTTCCACGTCCTGCACCAGATAACCTAAGACTGCTGAAACTGCAGCTGAGGAAGCTGGTTTAAACTTCAGTACGGAGTATGCTCGGTTTTGGGTCTGTTCATTACTTTGGGATGGAACTTTTTTGAACTTTTTTTAACATTTAACTGGTGGGCATTTGGTGCTACTTCACTTAAGACACCAGCAGAGACCAGGCTCCCTCGTACCTGACGCCAAGTGTATCAGGAGTTCGCTGTCCCAACAAGACTCACCTCTGGCTGCACGAGGCAGCAGGAGACGGGAAAGGGAACAGAGGAGTAAGTAGATGCAGGAATTTGTCCTCGGACAAATGGCAGGACGGCAGCAGTGATGTGATGGGGAAACTCAGTCTCTCAGCACCTAAGTCAATGCCCTTTCCACCGGGCTACAGTAATAACAGCAGTGAGTCCCCATAACGAGGAGGTAATTTTGGTATTCATAGCAAGATTAACCAACGCACCATGTCCAGTAGAGGCGACTCAGAATTCATATATACAAAGGGCACATTTGTTACAAATTCACTGAATCCTTTTAACCTTTTTCCATTTATGTCTGAATATTAACACTTGGAAATAGGCAGAACTAGGGCTTAACAAGCTAGAAGAGTTAGATTATGGATGGTACCGTGCTCCTTCAATTTCATTAGATGGCACGGAAGGTAATTATTAGTCACCGAGTTTCCCCCTCCTCAGACACAAACCAGAGGGGCTCAATTAATGCTGCAAAAACTGAGAGAAAAAAGTAGAGAGACAGATATATTTAAAAAAAATACTAATGTAACCAAGCCACAGTGCAAGTTGGCTGTTCCAAACCTGCAGAAGACAAGCAGTGACTCCACATGGACATGGATGGACCGTAATGCCCGGAGATCACAGTAAGGAGAAGTTAATTTTTGGATGGGACGAAGGGAAAGTGGCTATTTCCTTCCCATCTCCCCTCTTGCAGGTGGGGTGAAGGAGAGCAGATTGCTCGGTGGCCTGACTCGCAGAAGAGCTGGGGTTCATTTTCGGCTTGGATGAGTCCCTTTGTGTCTCAGCTCTGCAAAAGAAACCTGTAGCTGCGTCCTCTGCAGAGAATTTTGAAGGCTCCATATAGAAAAGCTCTGCCAGGTGCACACTCTCCTATTGGCACGAGCTGGTTCTGCCCAGGAAAAATTCAGAGCAGAACTTTGCTTTCAAAGAGCTATCATGGACCTAAATTGCTTTTCTGCTAATGGTACTGGCTGCCTTCTTCATCAAAAGATGCATTTTAAAATAAAGCCTGGGTTATTTTTTTTCCTTCTTTATGGATGCAAGTAAAGCTTTAGACCATTTCTAGATGGCCGCTGTGTAAGAAATACTCTAAAGAAAATGGCAAATTTTGAATGTGAAGATTCAAAGAGCTTCTTCACAAAGGACAGCCACCAGTTTGGCTGCAGGGAAACTGGGGGGGGCAGGACATGGACACCTACCCTTGAGTGCAGCTCCGTTTTATATGTCTTTTTATCTTTTCTCCTGGCAGGTCATTAGTCACGATGACAAAAGTACTCACCACATAGCTTGAAACAGGCAGAATTCACATCAGTGGGGAGGCATTTGTCAAGCTTTCCAAGTCAGGCATCTTTGGCCTGACCTCCTTCACTCGCCCAGAGCTCCGGGTCAGAACTGTCCCTGCTACGGGGACGAAGTTATTGGGGAAAACTCCTGCCTTGGCAGAGGGGGGCCTGGATGACCCACCAGCTCTTCTTCCCCAATGTTTTTCATTGTTCTGCAGCACGTAGAACAGAGCTATGAGGGATGTTTCCACCCTTGGATGGAGCAGTGTGGAGATGTGGGACTGCAGATGCCTCTGAAATAAGGCCCTTTCTTCAGAAGGAGTCGAGTCTCTTCGTGAGCAAACCAAAGCATTTTGGCAGAACGTCATGGTGTAACCATATCTCCTGACAAGGAGATGGAGAGAAGGTTGCTGTGGCTGCCTGGAGCCATGAATTCAAACACAGATGGGAATAAACTGAAAAAAATTCTCCTTCTTTCCATACCCTCTGTGTCCCTTGTGGATTTTTGCTCGGAGACCATTTATTCAGCTGCCTGAATTAGCCTGTAGGTATCTGACCTTGACATTCTGGCTTGAGGGCATGACACCACCATTTGTATCACTTGAAACACAGTCCCGTGTTGTCCTTTTTCAGCTACAATTAAAGCCCGTTTCCAAAAACGTGTCCCGCTGAAGTTAGGTGCTGCACTGCTCAATATCTCAGCAGAAGGTATTTTCCATGCAGAATTGGCTGAACCCGCTGTAACAGCGATCAATGACCAACGTATTTACCATGGAAAGATTACCAGACCACTAAGAAGAAGGGATATAGTTCAAAGGCTCAGCTGGTGTGCGTTCAGATTTCATTGTGTTAAGTATAAATAGCCCCAAAATAAATGCTTGAGTCCAAATTGTGAGGCTTAGAGAGGGCAGCCTCAGGATCCAACTAGGCAGGAATTTCTGGGCTGGTCACTCTGGTAGGTTGCCCTGCCTTTGTCCTGCCCACGGCCAAAAATCAAGAGAAAAGGGCAGATTTCCAGCTCCAACGCCTGCAGCAGCCCTTGACAGGAAGAATTGTCACAACAACGCTGGAAGTCCAAAGGCTTTGGTTCCCTTCCTAACGTTTAGACTTTGGGAAGTTGCTCTCCCCTTGAACCAAACTTTGTTTTCTCTCTGAAAACAGGAGATAATACTCCCCTAAGCAATAAGAGTAACATCTATGTGATACTCAGGCACTTTGATAATGACTGCTATTTTAAAGCCAAAGAGAGAAACAAAATCTCTGGTACAAAACTCCATAGTCCTCCCAGTTCAAACATAACTTTTTGTACCCGTGCTACTTGCTGGAAGCTGGAACTCCACAGAGAAGTCAGCCAGGGTGGTCCTAATGTGATAATTTTGGGTTTCTGGTGGCAAAAGGTTCCTTTCCTTTTCCAAAGAAAAAGTATTTTTCTTAATGCATTGAAAACCAGCCACACAAAGACCAACATTCCCCGGTGTTTGCGTTAAAAAAGAAAAAGAGATGGACTCATAAAATGCAGATGACGGGCTGCTTTCCTGTAGTCACAAGCCAGTGTGTTCAAAGCACTAACATATGTTGTTTCCCAAAAGCAAATACCTAAATTCAGATCAGTTCTGGCTCATGACTACTTCTATTAGTCATTGAAAACACGACACCTTGTTCGTCAGCTCTCAGATATAATTTTGAATAGACCCAAGATTAATCTGAATGTCATAAGATCTCTCCATTTCTTTTGAGTTTATTTTCTCCTACATTCAGATTCTCCTCTGATTAAGATTCACTCTTCTTACATCCTCTGTTTACACCCATGTTTTGTGCCTGTCGGTGGCCAAGGTGATTATTCTTTTTTTTGGTCTAGTGGGTCAGCAGTCCCATCATAACTTCTTGGTTTGTGTCAACAGGACTGGTGATCCCTAAGTGGGCTTCCATCCCAGCACAGTTCAGGCCCACAGCACTTAAACTTCTAACGTCAGGCAAGGATGGAGCCATTATAGGCACTAATGCTAAGGCACAAATAAGATTAAGGTAATAAATATCAAATATCAAAGCACCTTCAACACAGCATATATCAGTTGTGGAAAGAAAGAATTTTCCTGATTCATCAGCAGCTCCAAAGAAGAAAAAGCCTTTCTGACCACTTAAAGGAAATGTTCTGTTTGATCCCCCAACGAACTGTTTTATTTTGAAATCGAGATTTTTGAAAAAATGTTTTCAATTTTATTTCAAAGAAAGTTGAAAGGCATCTCAAAACAAAAACCTGTTTTGTAAAGAAACACTGAATCCTTAATTTTGAGAATGTAACAATAAAAGATTTTATTTTTCAGGGAATTTCTCCTCAGTCTTGTGTGTGAAAACCATTTGGTGACATGGAACATTCCTGGAAAGTTTCAGTGTTGACAAATCTGCATTTTTAATCCAGCAGAGTCTTGATGAAAAAATACTGCCCGCTCTAATTAGTCCATAATTTCTTTAATCAGATGCTATTCCTTCCCTTTCCCAGTGACATTTATATTTTGAAGGTGAATGCGTATCATTCCTTGGGAGGAAGATAGCCCTCAGCAGGACAAACTTGTAAATATCACTGTGCTCAAACCCAGGATGGGCCATAGAATCACAGAATGGTTTGGGTTGAAAGGGACCTTAAAGCCCACCCAGTGCCACCCCCTGCCCTGGGCAGGGACACCTCCCACCACACCAGGCTGCTCCAAGCCCCCTCCAACCTGGCCTTCAACCCCTCCAGGGATGGGGCAGCCACAGCTTCTCTGGGCAACCTGGGCCAGGCTCACACCAGCCTCACACCAAAGAAGTTCTTTCTAGTGTCTGTGTCTAGATCTCCCCTCTTTCAATTTAAAACCCTTCAGATTCACAGCTCCAACACGGTGTAAGATCTCTGGGCCATCTCAAGTATCTCAGGGGAGTACAGCTTGAACGCTAATTAAGCTCCATAATAGGCTGCAGAGTGTGTTAAGTAGGATATCACCCTTCCAATCCAAACCATTCTGTGACTCTCCAGTCAAGCAAGATCTGGTGTCTACGTCTTTCTCTCCCTGAACGAGCACTAGCTTGGTGCTATCAGCATTTCCTTCTCGTTCCTTGTCATGAAAAAGAGACACGTGTACACCCGCCAAGTCACTCTACCTCATTCCTGAGCCAGGCCCCGACACAGGAGGTGGAACTCCCACCCCAGAGATGCACCTTCTGGTTGCCTGGGAGAAGGACGCTGCTTTTTGTGTGCCTCTGTCCTAGGCAGCTCCATCTGACCACACCAAAGCCTTCTGCAGTGTGTGAATTTGATCATCAGAGTCTAACCTGGCACCTTGAATTTCACACCTGCGGTAGCTGCTTGATTTTTCAGTAGAGCAGGACCATGACACCTCACTTGCTCCTTGGATTAAGCCTCAAGAGACTATTTCCAGGACCAAAGTTGCAATCCGTCAATCACGCCCACCTTCTAGGTGCATAAAAAAGCAAGAAAGAAGGATGTGCTGAGCCTCCTCAAATCCCCGTGTCAGCTGTGAGCTTTTTCATTGCTGACTGTCAAAGTATTTAAAGTTAATCCCACAACTCTTCCTGCAGGACAAACAAGTCTCTGAGTCAACTGTGCACGGAGAAAAGAACCTCTTCCCCTCCAAAACAGGGAGGTGTTTTATGGCAGAAACTTTGCTAGACGCACACACACACATCCAGCAACCCAATGAAGTCAGAGCACAATGACTGGGGATATAAATATATATATATATAATATTTTTTTTCCCCCTCTTGCCTCTTTGGCAAAGGGTGAGTGGGTGGAGACAGACACTTTGGCTCCACGTTCACCAAAAAGCCCTTTCAGGCGCCCGGCGCGTTGAGCAACACAGAGGCAGCAGTTTCTGTCTTCATTTCTGCGTGTTGACAGGGAGAAGAGGAGAATTTTAACTGGATCAGCTCATTTCCTGTGTTGAGGCAGGGTTCGCCTGGGTGTAGATGCAGAGATGTGGACACGGAGCCGGGAGCGAGGGCTGCCGTGACACGGGGACGTGGCAGTGACCTTGGCCGTGTTTTCCTGATGATGAACTCCTACCTCCTGCTCCAAATCCCAAACCAAACCCGAACCTGAGGTCACCACATGAAAGCAGTGGAGGACTCCAGGTCTGACTTGCTGGGGCGAGTGGAAAGGCATGGGAGCTCCAAGCTGCAAGGAAAAAGGGCCATTTGGTGAGATCCCAGCCAAAACCACCTCCATACAGAGCCCCTTAGTGAGGTTCTCTGCCATGATGTCCTGTCTGTCTCTGATTTTTGTACCCATTCTCTGCTGAAGGAAGATTTCTGCCATTTTTCTTGCTTGGGCTGCTCAAAGCTGACCCTGTAGAGCGTCTGGCCCATCTGAAGAACACGGCCAAGCCCAGGGAGCTGATGTGGTTTAAGGGAAACAGAAGGAAAAACTGGCCCCTGAGTGGAAAAAGTGCAGCACGCTGCTTTCTTCCGAGGCCAGCTTGCCAAGATGGAAATGTTCTGGAGGCGAGGGGATTACACCAGACCTGAACCTGTCTTGCTGTGTTTTGTAAAACAGTTGGGTGTGTAGAGTACAGCCACCCTCGGGCACGTTCAGCCTGCAAAACCTGTTCACCTCGGGAGAAAATAGGATTTACTGCCCTCAACTGCACCAGGAGAGCCCTGCTCCCGTGCAGGGCAGCGTTTGTGTTAGTAACAACACTTTCTAGCGTTACTTGAAACAGTATGCAAATGGAAAGAAGTGCTTTTTTCTGCCTCCTGAAGAAAATCTTGACCAGAGAGATGTGAAGCCAGAGCACAGTGAGACATACGGCGCGTGATAACGTGGTGTAAGATGCATCCAGTTTCCTACAGAAACTCACCCAAAATTCACTCGTGTGCGAGACCCGTGCAAACGGAGTGTCTGCCACTGCTAATTTAAATACATCTGCATGCATCCCTACACAGACACTCAGATTTGTTGGTATTCATGGCAATTTAATTTTTACTCAAACACCGAGTTTCTCCATCCCTTTTAATGATGCACAAACGGCACCAACAGCAAAAGTTCCTGCTCTGGGATTCTATCACACTTCTCTATTCCAGTCGCTGCCAGATACATCTGTAGATTAAAAAACGACCCTTCAACTACAAATAACCTCTCCATCTCTCCCATCACAGTTCAGTTATTTGCCTTTTGTTAAAGCAGATGCATCACGTGACAGCCCCAGTGCAAATTTTTATGTACCGCTTCCAAATTTAAATGCCTGTCAACACTCACCAAGCAAAGAGCTGCCAGTGCTTGGAAAACACTGTGAAAGCGGATGAAACGCTGGGTGTGGAGTATCTGACCCACTGGGCTTTAGCTGGCTCAGACCCCAGCTTCCAGAGGAGGTTGCTTTGTGATGCCTTGTGTTTGGGGCTGGAGCTTTGAGATCATCAGTTGCGCTTCCTGCAGTGACTCAGAGGTGTGTTTGGACCTGAGGGGAGGAGGCGAAAGGGCAGAAGGGATGTGTGGGTGACTCCTGCACCAGCACTGGGTGGGAAGGCTCCCTGGAGGATGAGTAGCCAACCATAAGCACCCTGGAGGAGCCACTGCCTATACGGCCAAGGTATCTGGTACCCTACCGTGATGAATGTGTGAGATGCTTAGGGTTATATGCCACAAACACCACCCTGTCCTGCTCCAAGCCCTCAAAAGAGAAAAGCCAGCAAGGCCAGTGACAGACACAAGCAACTTGGGGTTCCTATGGACAGGTCCAGGGAGGTGATTCTGGCCCTCTACTCCGCTCTGGGGGAGACCCCACCTGCAGCGCTGCCTCCAGCTCTGGAGTTCTCAGTACATGAAGGACATGGACTTGTTGAAACAGGTCTAGTGGAGGGCCATGAAGATGATGAGAGGGCTGGAGCCCCGCTGCTGTGAGGACAGGCTGAGAGAGGTGGGGAGTTTCAGCCTGGAGAAGGGAAGGCTCTGGGGAGACCTTGGAGTCCTTTCCAGTCCCTAAAGGGGCTACAGGAGAGATGGGGGGGACTCTTGATCAGGGAGGGGAGTTATTTTTAAATGTTTTAAACTCAGAGGGGAGATGGAGCTGAGATGTGGGGAAGAACTTCTTTGGTGTGAGGGTGGTGAGAGCCTGGCCCAGGTTACCCAGAGGAGCTGTGCCTGCCCCATCCCTGGAGGGGATCAAGACAAGGTTGGATGGGGCTTTGAGCAACCTGGTGTGGTGGGAAAGGTCCCTGCCCAGGGCAGGGGGTGGGACTAGACTATCTTTAAGGCCCTTTCCAACTCTATTCTGTGGTTTCATGAAGTTCCCATCCTGTTTTGGATTCTATGCTTCTAGGCTCTTTGGGGGCTTGTGTGTCCCATGACTTGCATCTCTCCTGGCAAGGTGCCTTTCATTAGCTGCTTTGCAAAAGCTGTTGTCTCTCTTGGTACACTGAGGGGAACAGATGCCTTTGATGTGCAGGGGTTGGAGGGTTACCATGGACCAGGCAGTGGAAGGCAATTTGCTCCATCCTGGATGGGAAGAGCCCTTTGAGGGGAAGATCTGGGGCAGTGGGCTTTGGAGGTGCAGGGCTAGGAGTGGAAATCCTCATTGGGAGAGGTAGGATGCTCCCCACAGAGCACCATCTCAAGCTCCTTCACCAAAGGGGAACATCAAAGTGGCACCCAGCCTCTCAGGTGAGATAAATTCTCACTGGGGACTCATAAAATGTTACTAATACATCCTTGTCTCCTTTAGTTATAAGTTCATGTGGCTTCTGCAAACACAGGTAAAAGAAGAGTCAGATCATTGATTTGGAGTCAACTTGCAGTTGACTGTGAAATTAAGTGTAAACTGTGTACAGATACTTTGGGTAAATTTGTGGCATTTGAGAGCAGTTAGCTTTTTGTCAATATTTTCAATATTTCTATTTCAAAAGTATTTAGAAGACAGGTAGGTGAAATCTTGCTGTTACTTAAATTATAATGCACAGAACAATAACATATCTCTACCATCGTGATATTAAGAGTTGATCATGGGAGGTGTCCCTGCCCATGGCAGGGGGTTGCAACTTGATGATCTTTATGGTCCCTTCCAACCTGAGCCATTCTATGATTTGAAATGATCAAATAACAATTATTCAGATGCCACCATCTATAAAATTGCTTGAATAATCTATTGTCGATGAAGCTGATAACACCGGTAATAACCCAAGAACCTAAGATCAAACACGTGTGTCCATGAATTAGCCATGATGAAATGCTGGCTTTCTAAGCACTGCTAAGTGGTGTGGTAGCAGGACAGTGGATGGTGGGAAAAGATAGCCAGCTCCTTTTGTACTGGCAATCAGTGATGTGCTGAGGAATGAGTCCATGGGGACAGATTGAGGTACCCACTCCTTTTATAACCTCCCTGGTCAGCAGCTCCTGTACCCCACTGCCAGGTAGGCTGCCCAGGGAAGTGGTAGAGTCACCATCCCTGGTGGTATTTGGAAGATGGACACACATAGTGCAGGTCCCCTTGCCACTGCATGACTGTGTCATGTTACAGGGAAGGAAAGTACTGTTGGGGAGCCCCAGAACCATGCACAGGGCTGGCTGGCTGAAGGAAGGCATGTCCGTGTATGTCCACTGCCGGAGGTGTGAGCCCTGAAGCCTGGCCCATGGGGTTAAGTTGTCCTTGAAGTGTCTGGGAGGGGAGGCCAAATGACTGATCATGGCCACAGACTCTCACTGGTGCAGTCTGGGGAGGTGGGACATAAAAATCTTCTTCAGCAGTGAGCGACCTGAGCTTGGCTCTTCCTGAGCACAGGACAGGAGGAGGAAGGGCTGGAGGAGCTGCTCGCCCTGCTGGGTCCTCCAGGCCAGCAAGCCTGCAACCTCTGCAAACCTTGGCCTCCCTCCTCCACTGCTGGCTACACTCTGCTGGTGGTTTTACTGTCCTGGGCAGTTTCCTGTGTGTAGAAATCGATCCTGCTTTTCTGCTTTGCTTCCCTTATTCTTTTTTTCAGACAGGCACCTGTGTTCTCCCATAGCTCTTTCCAACCATCAAACCGAAAGCTGAAGTTTCTCTAACTTTTTACAGTCCCTGGGTCTTCTCAGTGCACAGGAATCCCATTCTGGGAGTGTTGTGTCTCACAGCCCTGATTAATTACATTCATTGCCTTGCTAGTTTTATTTGTGTCTGAGTTTGTGGGCTAATTACACAGGCACATGCACACAGACAGAAACCACTTTGGCCCATTCCCAGAGATAAAGTAACCTAAAGCACACATTACCAGCCTGCTCAAAGGCTTGCTCTACGATTTATCTGATAGATCTCTAAAATAAAATGGTTTAATATGCCTTCAAATGAAAATACAGAACCACCATAACAAGGGTTTCCGTGCTGAAGGCAACCAAATCACAACACATCGAAGTCTTTACTAGCCTAAGTCACACCACCTTTGGGTGCCCAGCTGAAGCTTCAGAAACCACAGCTCTCCTCTGCATGGACACTGACACGCCACGTGGTGTTTCTTACCCCACAGTAGGTGTCAGTCCTCCTGCCTTACTGTAGAGTCATTGAATGGTTTGGCTTGGAAGGGACCCTAAAGGACACCTCCCACCAGATGGGGTTGCTCCAAGCCCCCTCCAACCTGGCCTTGAATCCCTCCAGGCATGGGGCTGCCACAGCTTTTCTGGGCAACATGGTTCAGGCTCTCACCACCCTCACACCAAAGAAGTTCTTCCCCACATCTCAGCTCCATCTATCCTCTTTCAGTGTCCAACCCTTCCTCCTCATCCTGTGGCTCTAAGCCCTGACCAAGAGTCCCTCCCCATCTCTTCTGTAGCCCCTTTAGGGACTAGAAGGGGCTCTAAAGTCTCTCCTGAACCTTCTCTTCTCCAGGCTGAACCTCCCCAATTCTCTCAGCCTGTCCTCGCAGCAGAGGGGCTCTAGACCTTGCAGCATCTCTGTGGCCTCCTCCAGCCCCATTCCAACAGGTCCATGTCCCTCCTTCCAGAGCTGGATTCAGGACTCCAGATAGGGGTCTCACAGGAGTGGAACAGGGACCTTGCCATGGTCCTGCCACTCTTGCCTACTGTTTGCACTTAAACAGTGATGGTTTTTTGATTGCACCACTCATAGGGCACCTGGGCAGTCCCAGGAGGAAGGTCCATCCATGTAGGAGACTCTTCTCATGGAGAATATCCACCAAGAGCTTCCCTGTCTCCCATAGTCTGAGCCAACTATCCTTTTAACCTTTTGGTTGCCTGACTGGGGAATCTAGAAGGCTTCTATAGAAATATTCTGGGCCATACCATGGGAGGAGATGTTGTGGCATGGAGAACTATGGCAGGAACGGGGTGTGTAGTTAACCTTCCTACTTTGCTTCCTAAAGCAAGGCTCTTAGAGCATCCAGCAGCACCAGGGTAGCAGCGCTGTTGTCGCTCCAGCAGAACTGAATTGTTCCTGGTGCTCATGGCTGCGAGGAGACCACAGCAGGAGGGAGAGTTCAGTGGCTGCCATGGGCCCAGAGGTCAGGTAATTTGTGGTGAACACGAGTTCGGTGTCAGCCTTGGAGAATATGGGTGTAGAAAGGCTGAGAAGAGCAAAGAGCAAAGGAAAATATCCCCCCCCTCCCAAGCTAAATTTTGTGGGATGCAATCTTTTTTAACCCATAAAACCTGAGTACGTTCAGTATCTCACATCAAGGCGAGAGGAATTTGCCTTATCCCCAGTATTAGGAAATGTCAGGACAGCCCAATCTCCAGACAGTGCTGTGACACTTTGAAAGCATTTTTGTGGTCAGGGTTTGCTTCTGCATCTAAAATTAACTTCAAAGCAATTTCCCAGCTTTTCTAAAGAACCCAGGCTTTGGGTTCATAAATAAATAAAAGAAGGCAAAGTACACGAGACCAGATCTTAGCACTTCCCAAAGCAAAGGAGATGAAGAAGTTTTTGAAAATCTGCTTTATGAGCCATGGACTCATGGCCTTCCCTTGATCTGTGTGGTGCACAGGAATGAAAAATGGCATATTTAGCTCTATCTAGGATAGATTGAGAGACTCTTTTAAAATTGTAAGGCCCGTTGGGAAGATGGAGCCCACCTTTCCCCTCCTGGGTCAGACTTAATGTACTCTGTACACTGGTGCACAGTGCCAGGGACCATGGACCTACGTTCTCATCCTCTACCAATGGCTCATTACAATTTATCTGTGTAAATTCTGTATGTCCCAGCCATATCTGTCCGTATTTCCTGAGATTTGTATAAATAATAACGGAAACACTACAGATTATGCCCACCCTGCTGTCCCTGCCGTGCATGGATGTCACTACACTGCTTTGAGTCATTCTGTGACAAACATTTTCATCTGAAGATGGCACTGATACTTGCACCAGTGCTTGCAACGTGTTTTGAGCCTGTGGACTCAATCCACCCATCTGGCATGGGTGAATTGTTCAAGAAAAAGGGATTTTTTTTTGCTTGTTTGTGGTACCACAAAAGCCCTTTAAAAACCTGGCCTTTCATTCCAGTGGTGGGCTGAGCCTGAAGGATGACCCAAACCCGGAGCCCAGCAGGACTCCTGTCCCTCAGAGGTGATTTTCTTCCCTGTCAGATGTACTGGAAATAGTCCTGCTGCCTGTTTGTTGGAGCTGCTTTCCCAGGAGAGCCTGAAAAACTGTTCTGCAAAGCCTCTACATCACATAAGTCCCCTGGGATGTGAGGCACATCGAAGCTAATCAAAGGGAAAGGCTGGAAGGGACTTGGAAGGGCAACCCCCCTATATCTGTGCTGGCTTTGGGAAGTGTTTGTCCAGTCGGTTCGTAAGATTTATAATAGTAAGTGTTTCACTGCTTATTCTGAGTCTTTCTGGGTACAATTACAGTATGTTGCTGCTTCTTGGCCCTACAGAAACAGGTCAGATGTTTCCCTTCCTGGCAATGGCCTCTTACATGCTTGAAGATGGTTCTCCTTCGGAGTCCCTGGCCTAACTCTTGATATTTCTTCAGTCCTTCCATGAAGGATGCCTTGGGTTGTGTGCCTCTGGGGTGTCTCTGAGAGGTCTTCTCGCTCTCCTTGATTCACAGTAGCTCAACCTAAGGCTGTACCAGAGCTTCGTGAAGCAGAAGAAAGGCTGCAGATGCCAACCAGTTGTGCTCTTGTAGAGGAGCATACATACTCCTGACACCCAACAGAAGTTGGTGTCTTCTGTTTGGAGGGTTTTACTTCTCTCCAACTATGTGGCAGAGTTGACTCACTCAGCCTGTGATCTATCATACTGCTTGTCTCCTTTTCTGAAGGACTGCTCCCTACCCGATTTTGCTCCATCTTCT
Source organism: Jacana jacana (assembly GCA_013400555.1). Lineage (NCBI taxonomy): Eukaryota > Metazoa > Chordata > Aves > Charadriiformes > Jacanidae > Jacana > Jacana jacana. Next base: position 32,675 of record VZTM01002118.1, read on the forward strand.
GCTTTTGCTTGACTATTGCTACCTAAATTTACCCCACTTTGCATACCCCTTTATTAAGTTCCCCCCCTTTTTTAAAGCTTATTTCTTTAGCTTGTCCAGATCAGCTTGAATTCTAGCTTGTCCTCCAATCTGCTAGCATTCTCTGCAGTAGCATATTATCTATAGAAGTCTTTGTGGGTTAGCTCTTAATTAGGTCAACAGACTAACGGGATCCATTTGCGGTGGATAATAAAAGTCAAGTTTCATTAGTCCACGTGCAGTCTTTTGGTCTAGATTTACCCAAACCAGGTGCTAAAAGCCAAACACTTAGTGAATTCTGAAGGATCCTAAATTCATGTGCTGACCTTTTGCCATCCCTTCTTTAAAGGTTCCATAGCACTTACATAAAGCATAATGTTCCATGAGTGTTGGTGGGTCTCAGTGTGAGAAAGTGAAATCTTGATTTCTATTATTATGAAGTGGATGTTGGGTTTTATTTTTCTCTGCAAAACTGTGAGCCAGAAGCATGTGATTGAAAGGCCAGAGTAAGGTAGAAAATGTTAATTTCGTTGTATGGTATGTTATATGTTGGAAGTGAAAGCCAGAAATCACCAGCTTTTCAACATGACACGTAATATGATTGCTCTTAGACACTGGCCTGCTTTATTTCCAAGATTTTAAAAATTACATTGTGAATACTCATACTGATCATAATAAAACGATTGCCTGAGAAGTGTGAATTCCATTTAGCCTTTTCAATGAAGCACTTAGTGGGCTTTGTACTGGGTGGGCATGACCTTAGAAAAGGCCTATCATTTGACTATGAAAACATGGCTTAGTTCCAGTGCTAACAACACAGCTCTGCTAAAATAACTTTGGTGGGTGCAATGGCCTATAATTTTTGTAACATCATGTGAAAAAAAAAAGTGTTTCCCTTGCAGCAGAGTTACTTGTGTACCGGATAATTTTCTTTCATGCACATTATTAATATTGGTTTGATTAGGTATTTTTGACAAAGAGGGTGAACAAGCCTCTCTGGATGGTTGTTCCAGTGGAGGGTGAAAGCACTCAGGTCCCACGTTAGCAGCGCTCAGTGCTCGATTCTATTATCTCTCCATTCTGCTTCTTTTTTGGTGAATCTCAACACAGCAATTTGAGTCGCATCAGCCCTATACTACCAGATGGTATAAAAACATGATGCAGGGGAAAATATGACACTGTGCACTCAGAATTATGACCTGAAACAGGCACTGGTGGAATAGAAATTGTTCCTCTGACCCTGTTTCCACTCAGCCTAGTTATGGAGCTGCAAACACCCCGGGGCCTAGTTCCTGATTGCCACCAAAGCGAAGCTGGCCTGGGGAATAATGTAATATTGATATCTTTTCTTTATTTCAGCTGGTGTGGATGGAGAGACCGACTACCTCCCTAGGCTGTACCCTCTAACTTGCATCATCACTGACGTCAACGAAAAGCAGAGTGTAAAATGCAGCTGTTTAAGCCGAATTGTGAACCACTATGACTGCACGAGGCGGAGGGCTCGTGACAAATCCGTGTGTTCACTGCAGAGGCAGCAGGAGAGGTGTTTTTTGTACCGGCTCCAAAGGGTTTGGATAAGGGCGAGTGCCTTTGTCACTTGTTGGTTCCGTTTGTCTTGATGTAATCCTGCTCTCCGAAACCCCACGGGGAGATATTTCAACACAGAGACAGGCTTCAGCGGTTAAACTGTCATGAAACGCAGACGTAGTTGGTGGGGTTGATTGGCTCTGGCTGTGCCCTGACACAGCTGTGGCTCGGACTAAGCAGAACTGGTTGTGAGTCAACCAGGAGAGGATGGCACCGTGAGTCAAGCAGAGGAGGATGGCATCATGAGTGAGTCAACCAGGAGAGGATGGCATCATGAGTCAATCAGAAGAGGATGGGATCATGCCAGCGGGCAGGGGAACCAGCTACTTAGAGGAACACAGGTGGTTATTTTCTCCTTCAGGTTTACTCTCTTTTTATTTTTTTAATGCTGGTGATTTGTGACACTGAATGAGGAAGGTGTTTGTTATGGTTTAGGCAGAATTGGTCTGTGATGGCGGCAGATGCTCTTACCCAGGAGAAAAGGAGGAGAGATAAAGAGCTTTACAAGATTAGAAGGAGCTGAAATGCTTTAATAAAATATTTATAATGAAAATAAAAAGAAATTATGCAAATAGATACAATATATACAAAACCATATCAAACTCCTAGGATGATGTCACCGACAGGCACTGGGCAAGTCCCAAACTAGACTCAGCTACTGGATGGGAACTGGATTCCAGCTCTGGAGTCAGGAGCGCATGGATTGGGATCAAAGGCAGATGAACAGACAGGGTCCTCTTCAGACGTTGGCATGAAGTACAAACATTGGTCTTACTACTCTAAAAGCAAACGGTTTTCTCCACAATATGCTGTTAATTTCAGGGAGCTAGAAGAGGCCTGGCTAAGAAGTAAGATTACTCAACAGAAAGTTGGTTCTGTTTTACCTCAAACCCGGGCAGAGTCCCCACCACAGCCCCATCATCACGGGACAACATTACTTGGTGTGGTGCTGCCAAGGCCCAGCACCTCCAACCCTCACCTTCAGCAGAATCCATGCAGGGCCCTGAAGGAGCTTCTTCTAAGAGATGGTCAAGGTCTCTGCAGCCATCCTGTTTTCTAGGTTACTTCTGCACACAGGTCAGGAGCTCATTTCAAGTGGTTCCTGTAAGGGTTCCTGTAAGGCTTCATCACCGAAACATCTGCAGATTGGGGAAGATGTTTGTGAAGGTGACATCTGTCATTCCACCTCTTGGTTCTGCCTCTTTTCCTTAGCGCTTTATTTTATCCATCCTGAAGGAACCGCACCTCGGCCAAATCAGTTAGTGTCCTTCCTTGGGTAATAACAACAAGGCTTCAATTGCTGCCTCTGAGACGTGGTGTGCTGTTAAAAAGAGAAGGGAACTGTATTTTGGAGCTACATTTCTCTCAGTTCACCAAACCTCTTGATTTGTTGACCAGCAAATTATGTCATGAAGCACGTTTATTCTCCTTAAGGGACATGATGTCCAAGGAGGTATTGGTGACTCCATTGACAAGGGTTTGAAAGGATCTGGGAGGACCAGTGGATACTACCATGAAAAGACCACTTTAAACACAAAATGTATCACAGCAAAGGTTAAAGAAACTGCAAAATTCCGAACTAACGAAGTAAAAGTGGAACGAGGTGCATATCAGTAAAGGCAAAGAAACTACACCCCTGCAGCTTGGCTCAATGGTCATTCTGTGCTGTGGGAGGATCCCTGAACAGGAAAGAACTCACTCTCTGGTTGGGTTCTGTTAGAGTTTAGGAAGAAATTCAGCTCTCTGAGGTACAGACCCTTTCTGCTCAAATGGCGTCTGAGCCGTAACTGCTGTAAATCATGTTTAGCAGATTAAAGGGTGGCAATTGAAAGGCCTTGATTTGTAGGCTCTGGGCTGTAAATCAGCTACTCAAGTAGAAGGCTGTGAGTTTAAGAACCTGGCTGAGAACACCCATCCCATAGTAAGTGTATTTGCCAACAAGGCTCTATCAAGGGACCAAAGGGAGACGACCCAGCTGTGACTGATCAAGTGGAAGAGAAGTAATGCAAAACACCCAGCCGTTTTGTTGCTTCTAGATTATTTTGGAGGGTTTTAAAAAGAAGTAAAAAGCAAGAGTGTGAACCTTGCCTGTGCTTAGGACGTGGAGTTCAGCTTTGCATTTCACAGAATCATAGAATCATAGAATCAT
>VZTM01002118.1:36762-88776 GCA_013400555.1 Jacana jacana
GCAGGACCTGGCACTTGGCCTCGTTGAAGGCCATGCCATTAACATTGGCCCATCTCTCCAGTCTATCCAAGTCCCTCTGTAGAGCATCCCTGCCCTCAAGCAGATAAACACTCCCACCCAACTTAGTGTCATCTGCAGTCCTAAACTATGCATAATTAATCTTTTTAGCTCCCCTCCAGTTCGCTCTTTTCCTTCGGTATTTCTTACCCATCGTATTAATTCTGTGCTCCTTGTTTTTTGATCACGCAGTCCAAGAGCTTTACTGGTACAACACCACGTTGCAGTCAAGCCTGTCTGTCTCTTGTGAGTGGAAAAGCTGCAGATAAGTGGGGCATTCCTCATGTTGGGGGGACTGCACATGGAAGATCGCGTTAATCTCTAAATACAGAGCTGCTCAGGATTTCTGAGTCTGGCTGGGAAGATATGTGGCATGAAAACTCAAGAGAGGTTGAGGATTGTTTAAGGATGGTTATCTAGCAGCATCTAAATAGCTGGGGGCGAGTTGTGTCATCACAACATCTCGTGATGTTCTTCGTGCAGAAAGGTCTGGCTGTTCAATGGCCACAACTGCCAACGGTGGCTAAAGTTGTGGGGGACTTTCTTCTGGAAAACGAAGTTTCTAATAAAAACCCTCAAGCACTTGGAATAATTGCTAACAATAACCTGGGACTATAGTGCCTCAATTGTACAGTTCAGGAACATTAAACCTCTTAACCTTTGAGTTGCCTACTTGATTTTAAATGAATATGATACTCAAGATGATAACAACTGTGCTGCTTCGTTCTTTATTAAGCACACACATGATTTCTCCCCTGCACATTAACGCTCTCATTATAATAATAAAGAATGGCAAAAATACAGGTATCAAAAGATTATTAGCACCTTCTAGACACAGTCTTTTCACAGTTCCTGTTTCTAGAACTACACCACTCTAATTAGCGTAACAAGTATTGCTACATTCAGAGTGTCAACAATAACATTCGATGACACAAAAACCTTGAAGAGACTCATTTCATCCATTGTTCTGTCTGGAGTTTTTTTTTTTTTAAAAAAACCAACCAAACAAAAAATCTATTTCACATCTACTCTTCCCCAGTGTTTCTTCTTCAGTGTGCAGAGAAAAGCAACAACAAAAGCACCCGTTTTGGGGCTTAAGGTGAATTGATCTTAGGGAAAATCTGCTTTCTTCCAGGAACACCGCTGTGCAAACGTGCTGCATCCAGCACCAACCATTCTGTTGAGGTGAGGTGCATTTGCATGCCAAGAGATCTCCTCCACCTCAAAATGCAGGTGCCACGCAAAAGAAAGGGCAGGCCAAGGAGAAAACCATGTTTTGCTGCCAGTGACAAAGGCAGCGCAGCTTTTAGTCATGGATAAGATAAAGTATTTTGCTCAGATTCAGACAATTCTGAGTGTAAAGAGCAAAATTCCTACCTCAGGACCTAAAATAGATGCTGGGTGGAGAGAAGGCAGGACACAGGCACACAGGGTGGTCTCAGGGCAGCTGGGCTGCAGTAGCCCGTGGGGTATGAGCAGAGCAGCATCTCCCATGCCAGGAGAGATGATGAGAACATAGAATGGTTTAGGTTGGAAGGGACCTTAAAGCCCACCCAGAGCCACCCCCTGCCCTAGGCAGAGACATGTCCCACCACACCAGGTTGCTCCAAGCCCCATCCAACCTGGCCTTCAACCCCTCCAGGGATGGGGCAGCCACAGCTTCTCTGGGCAACCTGGGCCAGGCTCTCACCACCCTCACACCAAAGAAGTTCTTCCCCACATCTCAGCTCCATCTCCCCTCTTTCCTTTTAAAACTGTTCCCCCTTGTCCTGTGGCTCCCCTCCTTGATCAAGAATCCCTCTTCATCAGTCCTGGAGCCCCTTCAGGGACTGGAAGGGGCTCTAGGGTCTTCCCAGAGCCTTTTATTCTCCAGGCTGAACCCCCCCCAGCTCTCTCAGCCTGTCCTCATAGGAGAGATGAAAGGGATGAGTCCCCATGAAGTGCCATGGCTGCACATGTCCATCTGCTGCTCAATGGACAGCATTGAAGGAACCACTTCTGGCCCTCAAAACAGGCACGATGCTGCAGCAAGGTGTCTTTTTCCCACCCAGTTTCCTGTTGGATAGCCCCGAATCTGAAACACAAGGCAGTTTTCTCCAAAAGAACATAATTTTCCCTTAAAACGGCTAGAAAGGCTCTTACCACAAGAAAGATTTGACGAGCAGGCAGAGACCAGATTAATTTTAATTAGCTCGCTTGCAGCTCAAAGCAGCTCTGTGCATCAAGGTTGGAGGGAAAGGCAAAGAAGTGCTTGTGTTTTTCCATAAACACAGTGTAAGATTTCAGCCCACTCTCGGGACGTGGCCTATTCCACCAGTCACATTCTGCCACTTCTCTGCAGCCCAGGGTAAGCTACGGGTGCAGAGGGTCTGATTTTTAACAGATTGTTACCAAACCCTCACCGGATGAGCTCACTGAATGCATATTTTTCTGTGCCATTAGATCTCTCCTGCCTTTACGAGCCTCCTCCTTTTCAAGATCTGCACCTCTTGCAGATCCCTGTTCCAGCCTTTCAGATGTTATCCTTGTTTACACGCAGTGGATTTGGACTAGATTCACAAAAAAGGGTTACTCACCGAGCACCGCTTACCCACCGCTGCACTTCTCAGCACCCCCATTTGCATTCCCACTGCGCTGCTCCATTTGCCCAGAGGTGTCTGTGTCCCTGCCAGAAAAATTCCTAAATATTGGCCCACAACTTGCCAAGGTCTTAACAGTGTGAGCCTCCCAGCACCTTAATCACATCTAAGCTCTTTGGGGATTTGCAAACAAAGTGTTACATGCCCCCCCCCGCCCCCTCCCAGCAACTTGCCAGGCCTGACCTGACATGCATTTTCAGAGCTCACCTTCCAGATCAGGTGCCATGTGAGGATGGTGGTGGATCTCCACTGTTCAGTGGTCAGATCCCCCACGCAGCATGATGGTTCATCCCCTTCGAGCAAGGGGAGCCTGTCCATCTTACAGGCTCTCAAGCTGTTTCTGCGGTTGAAGGTACACCTGCCCTTGAAAGCGCCCCCGTGGATGGGTAAGTTAGGAGACACTTATTGGGTCAAGTGGGGAGAGAAGTAGGAGAGAAATCATGTGCAAACAGCATGGATGAAAGCCAAGGATGAAATCCAGCGGTGGATTTACTGAAGTGAGAACTAACTTCTTTCTCTGGTGGTGTCCCCTCTGAAAGAGTCAGCATAGACACTGACTGTACCAGATGAAGACTTGCTGTTGTGGAGACAAGAGACAGGCTGTCTACCAACTTGGACAGGGCAGCAAACTCCTTTAGAAGGACAAGCCTTATGCTTTTCTATCTCCTCATTGTTTCCTCCTGCTTGCTTAGCACGCCATGCTTTGTTGGCCCTTTTTTTCACCACAACAGCCTTAGTACACTCTATAAAGAGCTTCAGTTACATCAGGCTCCACCATCAGAGACCTTTGGACTCTTTTCTGGAAACCATTCACTGGCTTTAGCTAGTGCATTAGTCAGGCTTGAAGAGTCCAAGAATGGGATTGTGTGTTCCCATGACACTTCCTCATCAGGACAGCATGTGCAGGGCTTATCAACATGCTTGTTGAACATCAGTGGACCTTCTGTAACACTATTCATAGGAGTGAGACTGGGCATCCACTGTTCCCAAATCCTGCTCATTATTTTGCAGGTGCCACCCTTCATTTTTCACTCAAACTTTATCTTAAAAGCACTTGGGATTTTAACTGCCCTCTTAAAATTTTATCCTACCCTTGTACTGAAACCAAGAAGAGATATTTCGGGTCTGGTAACAGGGAGTGCAGCTCTACCAGCGTGGAGGCTACAAGCAAGAGAGACAATGCTTGACAACTGCAGAAGCCTGGCAGAGGGCAGAAGGAGTCAGTTGGCCTCCAGTCTGTTTGGAATGGTTAAAAGTGGAAAAAAAATGTTGCCTCTGTTGCTTCAGGACAGCTTTGTAGGTTGCTGCCTGCCATCAGAAAGCATCCTCAGTGTCTGAAGGCTAACCCAAATTGTATTCTAAGTGGAATGAAAAAAGTTCCCAGGAACTTAAAAGCATCTCAGGGCAGATGAAAGGGCCCTGTCTGCCCGTTGTGACCTCCCCACTTCTTTGACTGCAGAGCTGTCCCACAGCTTCTCTGCTTTGTTGGCTAGGGTTGTTGTGCTTTGAAAGATGCAAGGAGCAAGGTCTGTAAGATTAGATCTCTGGAATTCAAGTAAAACTTAAGTCTTAAAAACCTTTCCAAGTCAGCTCAAATCAGTTATGGGGCAAGTCTTAGTGTAAAACAATTTGCACAGTCACTGTGTGTTTCATAATGCCCTATGGAGGCAGCCAATTGGGAACTGAAATGTTTGGAAAATATTTCCAACCACATTAAAGATAGTGGCATTTGCAAATGGTGATGGGTGTCTGATATGCTTGGGGAAGATACCCGTCGCTGTACCTCATTACAAGATGTCAGGCTCTGCCTGGTGTAAGCACTTCACAGCCCCAGATGGAGAAGAGCAAGAGGGCAGCGCTCCCAAACCCGTCCTCTGCCACCATTGGTAGCACCTGTAATGAGGCAGAAACCTCCTCTGCTTTGTTTTTGATTCTACTTACACTAAAATGAATGGAAAAAAATCTTATTCTCCTTAAAATCACTTAAAAAATACAGGCCTGGCAAGGACATGTGGAGATACCCCAACCCAAGGCAGAACGAGCTGTTACTGTCATCCAGTTTGAGTGACCTCTTCTTGAAGACCTCCAGAGCTTCCTCAAGCAACTCACTCTGCTGCTTTACTACCCTTACTCTTCATGAATTCTTCCCACTGAAGCTCTAGCCTTGCTTTATCCCCTACGAACACGCAGGACAAATTTTTCCTTTCCTCTTGGCAGCAGTCTTTGACACCGACTCATTTTGTCGTCCTGTAGCATTTTAGCATTCATCATCCCTTAGTTTTTAAGGTTAAGAAACCCCCAGTGCTTTTGCCCTTCCTTTGTAGGTCCTCTTTCCCCCAGCCCTTCTCATAGTTCCTCCAGCGAATTTGCATTTTGCCCCATGAAGTCCATCAGCCCAAAGGATGGGACCTTGACGTGTGCCGAGTCAGTAGCACCATTTCCCCCGTTGTGGAACAGAGATAACTGGGGAAAAAAAAACAGAAAAGAGAGAAATTAAAAGCAGCTTCACGTGCAGGCATCTCATCTATCAAAGTTTGGGATAAAGGAGGATAAACAAAGGGCACAAGCTCATCACCCAGCAGCTGGGGTGAACCTGGAGCAGACTGAGTCTATCCACAGCAGGGACCTTGCATTTCAGAAGCCCCCACACGTGGCATGTAATTAAAAAACGCTGCTCAGAAATAGCTGGTCTGACCCCAGTCAAAGACAACCCAACTGGTCACACGGTAACGTTTCCCCTAGAAAAGGGGGCAGGAGGAACCACGTTACTGGTGAAAACACCACTGCCACCACCAAAGTCTCACCAGCTTCAACAAGGCTAAGAACTCCCTCTCCATTTCAGTGTGGATGCATCCCCACGATGGCTGCCGTGAGAATTCATACTCACAGATGCTGCAACTGAAAGGACCTGTCGGGTCATTCAGGCTTTTCTCCCAGATAACAAATAATTTGCTCCTTAGTGATACCAGAAAGGAATTACAGCTCATAGAAAATTCAATTATCTGCCTAAAAAGGCAATGAGAATCTAAGGACTTGCAAGCAACCTTTACCATCTTATTTATTTCCCAGTTATTTCCTGAAAGTAGTCACAGCTTGATGCTTTTGTGAGGTCCCGTAACTCACTTCTCAGAGAAGATGTATTTAAAGCAATAACCCATTTATACCTGGCAGATAACCGAACACTAAGCACCATTCTGGATTTGACTGATGAAAAAATTGGAGAGAGATGTCTGTGAAAATAGGATCTTGATGCTATTTTGGGGAAAACACCCTGCTTGCACTGTTTCTCTGATTTAGACGCTGAGTTTCTATGAAGGGACCACGGAAGAGAGTCCAGTGAGGCTTTGGTGTGCTGTGGGCTCCTTTACACATGGAGAGGGGTGTGTGTGTGTGTGTGGTGCCAGTTAAAAAGCAGCATTTATCTGGTTTTGTACTGAGGTTCCCTCGATGCCCTGGAAATCAATGGGACCTTGGTGGTGGCGGCGCTGGGAGAGACGCAGTTGTGAATCAGGCCCTGAGCTACCAGCCCGTTTTAAGTCGTGTTCAAACTGGGTTAACTGGCGAAAGATAAAACATCTAGACTGTTTGTTTTGCTGCTGTAAGGAGTTTGTGTTGAAAACCGTGACTAAATAATAATTATCAGCCTTCAAGTAATCAATCAATAGCGTTTCACGAAAATAAGTCATAAACTAGAATCTTGGACTTTAAAGTTTGATGGTGGGTTTGGGTTTTTTTCTTCTTTTTGGTTTGGGTGGGTTTTTTTTGCTTTTTTTTTTAGGGCAGCAATGATGCAAAGCTGCAACTAAATCGGGGCTTGCACTTGATTAGCAATTCCTTATTGTGGTTTTACAATGTTAAATTTGTACAAACAGATTAAGTGTGTTTTTAAGCTGTTCCTAAATAGCCTGGGAACTAAGAATTAAGTGCAGATTCTGCCCAGCCCCTCAAAACCCAACACACCCTTCTCCAAGGCCAACACCTGCTGTTAAAAATACATCCCACAATGGCTCTGATCTTATATGCCAGCAGATGGGAAGATGCCCAGAGGTCTCTCAGATGTTTGTGTTCCTGGGTCACGTGAGGGCACCAGGAAGGGGAGGGAAAATTATCCTGGAATTCCAGAGGTCACCGCTGGATGAAAATAGTGAAAATTGCACACATGTTGAGAAAAACAAAAGGTTCACAAACCTGGATACTTGGCTTTACCGAGGGCACTGTTTCACCCCTGACTTAAAAAGAGAAGGAAGAAAAACACAGAAAAGAAATGAAAGGAAAAAAAGACACCGGGAAAAAGCAAGGACTCAGGACGGTCTCCAGCCCCAGGCTGAAAACTATTTAAAAGTTATAGCCAAAAAAAAAGAGAGAAGATGATCCTCTCTCACAAGGCTTCCCTTAAGTATTTCTCCCTGACACATTTTCAGGTTATGATTTATAATTACTTCTAATGATTCTTTTTTTTTTTTGCAGTCAATTTTACTTCCAGTGCACCCGACCGGTCCGTGTGTGCTTTACCTGTACATTTTCAGCTGGGGAAAGAGCCTAGAATTGAGCCTGCTGACTAGATGATCTTTCAAGGTCCCTTCCAATCCCTGATATTCTGTGATTCTGTGATCCTGTGATTCACCTGCACCAGAAACCTGATTTTAGGGAGATTATTCCCTCCAGCGAGCCGTTGTTTACAGCAGACGAAGCCTTGCAGCTCACCCCACCTCGTTGTCCCTCTGTGGTATTACGACTCGGGGGTCTGCACCCTTTTCCTCCAGGTGAGGAAGGTTTTGCAGAGCCCTGGCTGGAGGAAAAGGTGTTGGAAAAGCTCTTGCAGACATGTGGAGCGGGATGAAAGCCCGGGCCGTGCAGGCACAACACATGGCAGCCTTACCGGGGGCTCCCAGCTTCTCAAAATAATCAACCGAGCTGCAGTGACACAGCGAAATACATCATAATCACATCAATTATGCAATCACTATTTTGTGAAAACAAGCCTCTGGGATTTCTTTTTAAGTAATCAAAGAAATATCAGATGGGAAAACAATGAACCTTCCTATTACAAACGAGCAAGTCTCCCCCTGGGGAAGGAAAGGGAAAGAAAAAAAATAAAAGGCTGGGGAGGGAGGTGGGGGAAGAGAGGGAAACTAGCCCCAAACAGGCCATAAAAAGTGTCCAACTCTGCCTGCCAGAGCGTGACCTTCTTGTCTTCAGGGCTGGGAGAGGGCAGAGCGGCTCAGTGCCAGCCTGTCCCCTGCTCCCTCCCCACCCATGGGTGCTGCACAGCCCTCCTTTCCCGGGGTTGCTACTGAGGCGATGCTGTGCTGGGGGCTTGGCTGAGGATTTACTGGTGCCCATCACCCTGGGCTTCACACCCAGCCCTCCTCCACCCGCCTCTTGGCATCCCACGAGAACATCAGCGGCTGGTGGTACCCATAGACCGGCTGGGAAGTTGCATCCCAGGAAGAGATGCACGTGGTGTCCCCCAAAAAGTGAAATTTGGCAAAATGTAAGGGCTTTTGCAGCAGCCACGTGCGTTTTGGCAAAGGGCTTTTGTGAAATTGGGCAAACCACCACACCAAATACTCATGAACATGCACAAGGGAGGCCTTGGAGGATCCCAAAATCTTCTCCCCCACCAACTTTATGCAAGTGCTCCCAGACCAGGGGTGTGCAGGGCTTGGGGGCTGGGTTACAGCTGCTGGAACCGCAGCCTGAATTTGGCAGCAGGGCTTTGGAACGCACTATAAAGGAACACTTTGCCCTGCAGCTAAAAAAGCCTGATAAAAATCTGTAAGCATGTGAAAGGAGAGAGGGGAAAAAAGGGTCAATTCAGTCCTCTCCCTTCCCTCTCACCTTCCTCTTGGGTTTTCTTGGGTATCCTTCGTGACCCAACGGCTTGGTGGGGCAGCTGGGAGTCCCTCCTTGTCTATTCATCCCAGGGCTGACTGCTGAGGGCAGCACGGCCAGCGTGACTGGTGAACCCATGGTGCCCATGTGCCTTGGTAGCACCCACCTGGCCAACAGTGGTCACCCCAGGGAGCTCACAGCCCTTGCCAGAGCACGGGACAGCCACTTCTTCTAGGGGCCATGAAGATGCTGGGAGGGCTGGAGCCCCTCTGCTGTGAGGACAAGCTGAGAGAGGTGGGAGGGTTCAGCCTGGAGAAGAGAAGGCTCCAGGTAGACCTTGGAGACAATTCCAGCCTCCTAAAGGGGCTACAGGAGAGATGGGGGACGGGATTCTTGGTCAGGGAGGGGAGCCATAGGATGAGGGGGAAGTTTTAAACTGAAAGAGGAGAAATTTAGATGCGATGTGGGGAAGAACTTATTTGGTGTGAGGGTGGTGAGAGCCTGGCCCAGGTTGCCCAGAGAAGCTGTGGCTGCCCCATCCCTGGAGGGGTTGAAGGCCATGTTGGAGGGGGCTTGGAGCAACCTGGTGTGGTGGGAGGTGTCCCTGCCCAGGGCAGGGGGTGGCACCGGATGATCTTTAAGGTCCCTTCCAACCCCAAAAGTTCTATGATTCTATTATGCTATGATTCTTGACATCCACTCTAGTCCCTCAGAGCCTGATGGAGTGATGTCTCCAGGTGACAGGGGATGGATGAAGCGGGCACCACCTGGGCTGAGGGTGCCGGTCCTGGTCCCCCACCTTCAGCAGGTGCCCTGAGAACCCCACCCTGAATCGGCTGGTGCATGTTGGGGTAATATGGCCCCTCAGGGAAGGGACCAGGGAGCAGCAGGGGTAGCGGGGGCCCTGCCTTGTTGGCGTCAAGCGTGAATAATTGGGCTTTAATGTGGCTGAAAGGTGGGAGGGGTGAAGGCGGCAAATGCACCACCTTTCCCTCCCTGGGGCCAGGGCATGGATGGCTGCTGGTTCCCACCCCTTCCCTCCAGCCCTCCTTTCAACCTGGGGCTGGGGAGGCAGCCCTTCCCTACCCCTCTCAAAATGCTTTGAGCACAAAGGAACCTAATAAACACACACACACACACACACACACACAGTGCTCCCCGGGTTTCCCCACCTCAACATGGCTCTGTGAGGCAGCCAGGCTCCCACAGTCATGGCCACTGCATCCCATCCCAGGGGGATGGTCTCCTTAGCCTCCTCCACGGCATGACTCCAGAGGGTTGGAAGGATTCAGACACCTCCTGCCTGTTACATTTCACTGGGTGCTGGTGCTTCAACCCCTTGGATGCTCCTGGACACCACCTGAGAGTCATCCCCATAAAGCTGCTGAGGTTACTTAAAGCATGTGGTTTCTCTGGTGGCAGAGGGGACATTTCCCTCTGATGTCCCCTATCACCACCAACCCCAGCATGCTGTCCCTGCTGCAGTGCTTCAGTTCACACTCAGCAGGACAAGCTCTTCACAGCAATGTTAAACCCTGGGCAAGCAAGATGATCCAAGTTTTAAAAATATTAGGGGTTGAAAAGAGTAGTTGTTCTTTTCCTCAGCTCAAGTAGTTTAATTGCAGTGGTGGAAACCTGTTAAATCAGCTTTGCCAGCAGAGGAAACCACTCTGTGCATCTAACCCTTTCCATCCCAGCTCATTCCTGGAAAACACATGGTTTTGCAACATGAATGTTATAAGCCTGTACTTTGTCTGGCTTTGTATTGTGTCCCACCTGAAGAGTCTTCCAGGTCAGGTGTGAAGATTTCACACTGCATTCCCACTACTGCTTCCTCTCCTTTTTTTATATTCCTCACTTCCATTCTCCTGTCTCAGAGTTAGATCTTTTCTTTACACTTCCCTACGAATCTCTTATGGGGTTCTCTCTGCTGTGAAGCCTCTTCCATCTGCCTACATCCCCCCAGCTCTGGAGGATGATGCCAGAGGGGACACACATGAAGAGATGGGTTACCAAGTTGAGCTCTCTTGTGTTTGAGTTTTGGTACTTTTCAGCCTTGTTGTGGAGTGAGGGTGCAAGAAATCTCCCCAGCAATTCCCTTCTTCAGATGGTGTTTGAAGATGTCCTGAGGACATACAGTCTGATTCTGCATGGGAAGGGCACTCCAGCAGGGTGCTGGGCACCGACCACTGATATTGACCCCAGTGGAAAGCTTTGGACACTCAGCCCAGCACAGACCCCCAGAGAAGACTAGTACAGCAAACACAAAAACATCCTCATCAAATATAAAGCAAAAGTTAATCTGTGTAAGGGAGCTGCCCCTTCCTAAGCATTTACTGTAAAAAATGATCAATGCAAGGATCAAAAAGCACCAATAGCAACTAAGAGCTTTTGAGTTATGGTTTTGAAGGAGAAAAAACAAGAAAAAGAAAGCTAATTTGACAGAGTGGAGGAGTCAGGAGGCGTTGCATCGTGCACAGCACACGCTATGAAGGCCAGCTCGGGGACTCTGATCCCCTGAGAGGAAAGGAAAACGGGTGCCTTACGTACAGATGCTTCTTGTTGTCATTTCATTTACTGCAATCCCGTGTATATGCACTCATACTTCTTCAGTTTGAATTCCTAGTAATTCTAAGGAAACCCACAGTATGTTAAGGGGCACTTGTTGAAAGAAGAACTGGATTCCCAGTTTGCAGTCAGCATTGAGTGCCCTGAAATACCTCGGTATCCAAAGAAACGGGAAGAAACTATAACAAGTTTGACGACATCGGCCTTGAATGGATCCGGCAACTTTCAGTTCCTGGAAATTCTGCTTTTTCTTTTAAATGGTAGGAAAAGAGAAAGAAATATGGAAAAGTTTTGGAGCTTGGAGGCTCACGGAGGAAGCCCTACCTCCAAACCTGATGCATACTTGCAGAGGAAGGTTGGGGGAGCAGGGAGGGCTTTGGGTTAAGACTCGGAAGACCTTAGGGGGAATTTCAGCTCCGTACCAAGCTTCTTCAGGGTCAGTGAGGAAACCCTTTAACCCTTCTCCGTCACATCTCCACATCAGGAACACTGTCTGGACTGCAAAATTTCTGCACTGACCGTCTTTCCTGCGAAAGCAAACTTCTCTGTGTCACCCAAGCACCCATCAGTATCAACCAGCGCTGTTGGGCAGCCCAGGTCATGTGCATTTTGCATAAATAAAATGCAAGCGCCGTTGGACAGCACAGGAGGTGCAGATCCTCTGTGCATCCCATTACATGATCCACTGCAGCCACCCCTTCCCCCTGATGCGGCACCAAAATGCCCTGAAAAAGAAGGTTTTACGCTCACTGTTAAAACAGTGTTAATGCTTTCATTTAAAATACATGAATCATAGAATCATTCAGGTTGGAAGAGACCCTTGGGATCATGGAGTCCAACCATCAGCCCTACTCTACAAGTTCTCCCCTACACCAGATCCCTCAACACCACATCCAATCTACTCTGAAACACAGTCAGGGATGGGGACTCCACCACCTCCCTGGGCAGCCCATTCCACTGACTGACCACTCTCTCTGGGAAAAACTGTTTCCTCATGTCCAGCCTAACCCTACCCTGCTGCAGCTTGCAGCCATTCCCTCTCCTTCTGTCGCTCATTGCCCGTGAGAAGAGACCAGCACCAACCTCTCTGCAATGCCCTTTCAAGCAGTTGTAGAGAGGGATGAGGTCTCCCCTCAGCCTCCTCTTCCTCAAACTGAACAATCTCAACTCCCTCAATTGATCCTCATAAGCCTTATTCTCCAGGCCTCTCACCAGTTTGAAGGCACAGGGCAGAGTCTTAACCAACACCTTGTGAACAGGAAAACAACCAAATGATGGGAAGGAGAGCACCAGATTCAACTGTTTTGGGGTTTCTTTTCTTTTTTTCTTTTATTTTTTTTCCTGTGATCTTTTTAGAGAAGAAAAGGGCACAGAAGGGAGAAAGAAAGGTCTGAGTTGAATAAATGTAAATGTATGAATGAGATGCTTCTAAGCACACCCAGGTGTCTTGCCGGCTCAACGCGGAGAGGTCACAGAGAAATAGAATGTCTAATCATTGGAATAAACACAGCTGTGCATACTTACGTTTTCCATACCTATTTTGCTAGTGGGGAAAAAAAAACCCCAACCCTCCTCAGAAGATCTTTTTTCAGTCCACTTCTAGCTTCTTTATTTTTAATCCACATTTTTCGCTCCAGAAGTGTGCAAAAGTTTGGGGTTTTTTTTAAATTTTTTTGGAGAAAAAAAAGTATTAATTAAGCTCCATGCCTTGATTAGTTGCTCCCTTTTGGATGATTTTTAGCATTTGGAATGTTGCTTTGCCTTCCAAGTATTTCTGGTATCAAATTGTAAGGAAGTGTGCAAAGACAATTTTTTTTTCAGCATGGAATTTAATACTTGTGAAATTTTAAGGCAGAGAAGAAGGAGCCTAACAGGAATTTTGGATGGCAAACGCAAAACTGAAAGATTTTGTTTGGGCAGAGCCAATGGGGCAAAAGAACAAAACTAATTCTCAACATGAGACACACAAAATTCAGCAGGAAGGTAATAATTTTTTAAAATTTCTATCAGCTTAAGAAGAATATTTGGAAACCTGGGAATTCATCACGAATAGTTTGAATAGATACATTGTTTTTGAGATTTTATACCAACCAAATTCGAACCAAGAAATCTGGTTGTAAAAACCCTGCTTTTGGATAAATCAGCTGGTCAAATAACAGACATTAACTCTCCCCAGAAACCTTACCCGACTCGTACTTGCTTTTAAGCAGTTCATTGTGCTGGTGTTTTGCAAAGAGAATTTATGACAGGGTAGGAAGGCTCAAAATTGAGTTGAATAAGTGAAACTGTTCTTGTCTTGGGGCCAGAAAGCTGCTTTTAGCATGTCGTTGGAAAACAAGGGGCATGGCCACCAATTACTGCTGCAGCACATGCAAAGTCTCAAACTTGGAGGTGCCAGTCTGCTACTGAGAAGCAGAGCAACCGCCACCTGCACCTCCCTGAGAGATCCACGTTTTCAGTGTGTTGGCTTTTCTCCTAAAGCTTGACCCAACCTATCAGTCTGAGCTGAAACTTTCTTTTATTTCACAGGGCAGGGGAAAAGGGGGTCTGGTTGTTTAATTAAAATAACCTTGAGTCGGGTACAGAGTCAGAGACGCCTCAAAAGAATGGATTTTGCGAAATGTGATTTTTTTTCCCCCCCATCGTTTTAAGAACGTGATACTTTGAAGACTGAGCAATGGGTGAGCATATTTACAGGGCTTGATGGTTGTCTGAAGGCCCATAATTTTCAGCCTCCCTGCACAGCTGGTTTGGCTGTGGCAGGCAAATGTCCTTTAGGAGCCTGTTGCCACCCACCTGAGAAATTGCCACCCCTTTCCCCATCCCCGGCACCTCCACGGAGGCTGCTTTGCCATCACAGGGCAAACAGGCACCCCGGGCTCCCCTTGACCCTGGACCTGGCAGATCTAGTCAGGAGCCCCAACTGAACTTTACCGATAAACCAAATTCGGGTTTTTGGTTGGGTTGTTTTCTTTTTTCCTGGGAAAAGTAGAAGCAAAAGGAAAAGCCACAGAGTGAGATCATTACGGCTAATTCTCTTTTAAATATCCAGGGCAATTCAGATAATGTTATAGCAGGGGCCATATTGAAGCAATTTTTAAATAACCTTTCCCGCCTGCTTCTGCACAACCTTATCACTGGTTTTGCTACGCAGGGAAGCAAGACTCCCACCAAGCCTGGCAGGGGGCTCACAGTGTGCTCCCACAGCAGCTCCTGTGAGCGTTCTGGGCAAGGGAAGGGCCCTGCTTCGCCTTTTAAGGCACAGCTTCACACTTGTGTGTGCTACACGGGTTTTAACAAACAGTTCTGAAAACCACACTGCTGGCGAAAAAAAAAACCCACCCCCAAAAAAACTCAACCAACAAAAACCCACATGAAGTGAAATCAGCTCTTTAAAATGTATTTTTAAACAGTTTCCTCACACAGTGGAGCCTATTGAGGATACAAATAGCCAGTTGTAAATAACTGGGAGACTCAAAGATCAAATGCGCGCTGGCAGGGGATATCCAAAGCCAGAATTTCATTAGCTGCAGTTAAAAACTTTGCAGCTTTGCAAGAACTAGAACCAGTGTTGTCATTTCAATGGCCCCAAGCAGCTGTTGACATAGGGAAGTCTAGCTCAGATCTGCTCCAAAGCAAGAAAGTTCCTCCAAACCCTTCTCTGTCGTAGCAAGGGGAGGATGAGACGGGCACTGACCTTCCCAAAAGACCGAGACTGGGGCAGAGCTCAGGAGAGGGGCAAGAAAGAGAGGTCTGTGTAACCTGCCACGTAGGAAAAGCCCCAGGGACTGTGGAAGTTCAGCCTGGGGAAGAGCTGGGAGGAGTAAGAAAATATCTCTAGACACAGGAAGGAAGGCAGAGATCAATTAATCTCATTAATCTACAAGGCCAGAAGAACAAGGAGCAGGATTTGAATTAACATTAAGTGTTACAATAATAAAAATGCTGCAAAACATATTCTGTGACAAGGAGCAAGAAGAGAAAGTGTTGTCAGGGCATGGGACCAAAATGCAAGGGTCTTGCTTTATTTCCTAGCTCTGCTGCAGATTTACACCGTGTCGTCAGCTTTTCCACCGCTGGAGGAGGCACCGGGAGGATCAATGAGTTAATATTGATGTGGGCAAGTCATAGCAGAAAGACTGGTTGAACTTACATCACATCAATTTTACACCCATGTAACTACACCTGCATGAAAAGAAGATAATAAACAAATAGAAGATAATAAACAAAAGGCCTTGTAATTCCTTTAAAGCAAAGGCCATGTAAGAAAAGCGTATCATCAGATAAACCACTCCCTGTGTGCAGCCTATTCCAGAGTCATTCCTAGAAAGGCAGCATCATCCAAGTTTATGAGCTACAGATTCAGCAGCCAAAAAAGCAAATAAGGAAGATCTTAAATGACATTTTAAAATGTTTCAGCTCTTCTATAAGACAGAAATTTTTTTTTGCTTTGCTCAGTATGAAATATTCCTTCTGGTCACGTCTAAGAGAAGTGTATGAGGCTGCAGTCGCAGGGAGGGAAAAGGAGCCAATCTTTCTCATCCAATGGCTGCTACCATGGAGGAGAAAGGGGTTCCATGATCCTATTTGCAGGAGCCACAGCTGGGGATCTCCTTCTCCACCAGGCTCCAGCACCCCTGAGCAAAGGAAGCTGTCAGCTTGTCTTTTTGGAACCATTTCACTTTTTATGCTTAAATTATTCACTGGAGCTGAGATGTTCCACCTTTGGGTGTTCTCCCCACCAGCCTCAGGACACACGTCCACCTGCCACCCCTTTCTGGCTCAGTGACAGGCCAGCACCCCACTCAAAGACTGCCATCAGCATGAAGGAGCCCTCATCCAGAAACATCCCTCTCAGGCAAATATGGAAGTTGAAATTGGATTCGATTCAGCCTGGAAGAGCATCTTGGCTGTTGACTCGAAGGGGAACAACATCATCACTCTTTCTTCAGGCTGTCTGGCAAATTGAGCTTTCCTGCTCTCGAATGTAATTCTACTGAAGTTATCCAATGAATTGGAATATCCAGCCAAAGTTGGGGGTGCTCATTTTTTGCCCAACAACTGAAAATCAGCAAGAGTGAGGAATATCATAGTTCATAGTCATTACAGAAGGTTAACCATGCAACTTGGAGAAAAGGGTATAGCACAGAAATTGGGCTTTTTTTGAGGAGGGTAATTAACCCTTGGATCGGGTCAAATAGGAATGTGGTGGAGGCTCAGTGACTTGTAGCCTGTAAGCCATGATTGCCTGTCTTTCTGAAATACAGGCTATAATTCAGGCAGCAGCTAAGGGCCTGGTGCCCAAGTTATTAGAGAACTGTGCTGTGCAGGTCAGACCACGGTGTTCCATTAGGGCCTTAATGTCCCCAACGGCAGATGTCATGAAACTCAACAACGTGCTTGCGACCGTGACCAGCTTCACTCTTGGTGTTGCACTTGATGTGTCAGGCTGGATGCAAACGGGATCACTTGAGGCACCACAGAGCCCCGGACGGTGTAGGATTTAATTGCTAATCACCGCTGGCAGCCTGTTGGCTCGGTAGGCCGGCGGCACAGCGCACCAACTGCCAACAAGAAGTGAGTCGGCAAGAAATAAAGATACAGATTCTGGGGTTTTGGCTGATTCCAGCCAGCCTGTGGGGATGACAGAGAAGGGAATTTTGAAACCTCCGATCACTTGGGAAGCCGGTTACAGCCGGGCCCAAGCGGAGAAGGAACATGGGCCAATTGCTCAGTGTTGTGGCCCCAAACGGAGCTGGTTATTGCGAAATGCCATTCTCTGCTGCTCAGCTGGTGTCTCAGAGCATCTCCCATCCTGAGCTTACTGGTATAGTCTGGCTAAGTTTGATTGCCCTGTAGTCACTCCATCCCATTTCATGGCCAATTTGCCCCATGGGTCTGGTGCATGGCAGGGGCTGTCTTGGCCGCTTCTCGTGACAGCTTCCAGTAGAGATCTGCTGGCCCTAAACCGGAGTGACTCAGTGGAGTGGTTGGTTTTGCATGTGTGAGCCTGACTCATCTTCTAATTACTGAGGAAATGGTTTTATCCAGGAAATAGCCTACACCGTCAAGGCCTTTTCACAAAAGTTGCTTTTCCCAGCGTTGTTCCTAGAAAACCATTCAAACACACCCTCAAAACCAAGATGGGTTAATCCCTTAGAGAGTGAGATGACAACATTGTGTGGAGAGCTGGCGGGGCCAGGAACACACATTTCCCAGGGGAGATACCAGGGCTCAGTGGCAGACAAAGCTGTGTAACACCGAGCAGGGGCTGCACCAGAGAACATCCCTTAGAGGGGGATCTGAGGCCCTGTGAGCTGCCAGGGAGAGGTTAGTCCTAGAATCCTAGAATTTCCTGGACTGGAAGGGATCACCATCCCCATCAGTCCAACCATCAACCCAACACTGCCAAAAAACGTCAATAAACCATATCTCTGAGCACCACGTCTGCCTGGCTTTTAAATAATGTCCAGGAATGGTGACTCCACCACTGCCCTGGGCAGCCCATGCCAAGGCTTCAGAACCCTTTCAGGGTAAAAGTTCTTCCTAATCTCCATCCTAAACCTCCCCTGGTGCAACTTGAGGCCATTTCCTCTTGTCCCATCACCTGTGACTTGGCAGAAGAGACCTACCACCCTTGGCTACACCCTCCTTTCAGGGAGTTGGAGAGAGCGAGAAGGTCTCCCCTCAGCCTCCTCTTCTCCAGGTTGAACAACCCCAGCTCCCTCAGCTGCCCCTTAGAGGGCTTGTTCTCCAGGCCCTTCGCACAGTTTAACATGGACTAACCATCACCTCCAAGCAGAGGTCCAAGCAAAGAAAGACCTCTCTACCCTTCTGTCTAACCTCAGCCTGTCCTGTAGCCAGAGCGGAGGGTACCTCCTCCTCCGGTACCCTGACATTTCCCAGACTGTGCTTCTGCTCCCCATCTAGCAGGTACCCAGCCCTGCTTGGTCCAGGGAACTGCAATATAAAACTGGAAAATACAAAGTAATGGAAAATTTCTCTGGGGGAAAGGAGTGATCGATGGAGCTGTGGTGCAGCTGCTTGATCCCGCGGGATATCGATGAACAGCCCTTTGTGGATTAGTAGAAAGAACCAGCACCGTTGTGTTAGCAGGATAAAACTATTCAGGTGTGAATTTCCCATTCCTTCAAGACATAAAAAAAAACAACCCTGACAGCAACTTCTGAGCACATCCTATTCTTCTTTCCTCCTCAGAACCGTGGTAGAAAAACAGTTTATTGATCTCTGCTAAGAAATCAAATGTTGTTATAACTCCGAAGGGTGTCCAGTTACAGAGAAAATCGGTGGTAATCGGAAGCTTCGCGCAGACCTCGGGTGACCCTGCTCATTCCGGCACAGAAAACTGTTTTTGTCTAACTTAGAAAGAAACCAGACGAACCCTGTGAGGTTACTTATAATCCTGACACCGCTCTCAGGATCGCCATATGCTGGGAACATGCCTCCTTGCCTATCTACAGTATGTATCTGAAGGACTTTGTTACAGCCCCGATATTTGGCATATCTTAAGCCTATTTAGAACATCAACACCATCAATCACTTGGTACGGGGGCCGAGCAGCTGGATGAACCTTGGCTATCATGCAAAGGCTATTTGTCATCTGGGCAAGCCTGCTTGGCGTACAACGCTCCAGTCCCAGAACAATTTTCCCCCTCTCCAAAAATATTCTCTTTGATTCAGGAAACACGTGATTAATAGTGAACAAGGGCTTAAAGATGGAGGTCAAGGCTGAAGTCTTAACCAAACAAGTGCATTTCTTGCTAGCCTCAGCCTTCAGAGGTTCCCTTGAAGAGCACCCTCAGTGGAGAACTGCAAGATTGCTCCTAAATAACGCAAGATTTAGGATAACACAAGATTTAGGATAACAAAAGATTTAGGATAACGCAAGATTTAGAGTCAGTCTCTTCTCCCAAGTCACAGGCGATGGGACAAGAGGAAATGGCCTCAGGTTGCAGCAGGGGAAGTTCAGATGGGAGATTAGGAACATTTTTTACACCAGTTGGGTTACTAAGCTTTGGAACAAACTGCCCAGGGAAGTGTTGGGGTCACCATTCCCGGTGGTGCTTAAAAGATGGGTTGACATAGAGCTTGGTGAGATGGTTTAGTGATGGGTTTTTATCAGAGTTAGGTTGATGGTTGGACTAGGTGATCTTAAAGGTCCCTTCCAAACTACAAAAGTCTATCTTTTTATGGTCTTGTGGGAGGTGTCCCAGCACAGGGCAGGGGGCTGGAACTAAATGGTCTTTAAGGTCCCTTCCAACCCAAACCATTCTATGATTTGAGAGACCTCTGCAGCCGTGGCCACAACAGAGGTGTTTTTTTTTTTCAGTTGTGATGCTGCTGCTTTTAAAAATTGGTGGGCAGACAACAAATCTTTAACAGCAACCCATGTTTAGGATGAACCGTGCCCATGTTAGCGTTCCCATTCTCTCCAAGACAGGCAATACTTGGCACTTCTGACATTTAGGCAATTAGCCCTCTCTTTAACATAAGAAATATTAGCTGAAGTGTCTTAACCATCTGTGTGAGCCAAAATAAGAGCAGGGGAGTTTACATAAACAGTCTTAGCATGCTTAACAAGCGTGTAGCCAATGATTTATTTTTTTAAGCCTCAACAATAGAGACTACTGGATATAAGCAAGTACTTCATCATTTGTGTCTCCGTGCTGTTAATGAAAGACTAGTAATTAGTGGGTGACTAAACTTCAAAAGTACATGTTGCTTCAATACGTGGTGTTGTAAAAGGCAGATTCCTCCCAGCCATCTGCAGAGCCAGAAGGAAAAGGGAGGAGGAAGACATTTGGAAAGTTTGCCTTATCAATTAAAGTGGTTTGTTTACATCTTCGAGCCCCACTTCTCGACCTCCCTTCATCGCTTCTCTCCCCCCATCTTCTCCCTGTTTGTTAGTTGAGAGTGTAAATAGGTGGGGAAGTTGATGTGTGGCTGCATTTTTACAAACAGGTTCCAACACAAGGCAGCAAAATCTTACCATCTGAGCTGCTGTGCCGTTCGCTGGGAACAAGGTGCAGGGACGCAGTGACAGACCCTGCAGTCCCCAAACTCCCCAGCGCCCGCTGTCACTAAAGCAGGGAGGCTGCCTTTGTCCTATTGAACAGCCCTGAGCAGACCCAGGGGTGGAGATCCTGAGGGCAAAAGCAGAGTTTCCACCAGTGATGTAACAATACACCGGGATAATTAACCCCTTTTCCACTTATCCAGCGGCTGGAATAGCGGCGCGGTCCAGCTGGCACGCTCCCTGCGCTTGGAACCCGCCCAGCCCAGGGTTCCTACCAAGAAAAAAAGACCAAACCAAAAGTCTTCAGGGGTCTGTCTCGCCTGGGAACAAGTGCCACCTTGAGAGGGGAGCGTGGCTCTGGCCCGATGGTGGTCATGCTAGCCTGGGTGCCACCACCTCCATCTCCCCGTGCCACCGGAGCCGCAGCCACGGACACAAAGAGTACAAGAAATGTCAAGAAGCGACCCAAAGACAGGGCAGAAGATGTGCATTTTTAACTGCTTTTCAAGTGGAGCCCAAAACCCCAGGGACTGGGGAGGGAAACATCTTGTTTACAGTTAAATTCCTGATCCAGGTAACTAAGCAACGCAGCGCTATGGCTCCGTAAAATGGAAGCAAAGTTAATTTTTTAACAATGCCACATTACCTTTGTACATCTTGTTCCTACTCTCCCCTCAGGGTCTTACATGAATGAATCAGAAAATTGCTCCCTTATGTGAGGCTTGTGTCTGCACCTGCATTAAATCCGTGTCGGAGAGGGGTGGAGGCGGCGAACGTTGGGAGCACAAATAGGATGGTACCTCCGGGTTTCAACCCCCCAGCCTGTCCAGCCTGACAATTGCCTCTCATTGGCGTCTTGAGGCACCAGGAGAAACGAGCCCTGCGCCCGTGGTGGTCCCTTCAGGTTAAAAAAAGAAGAAGAAAACCAGTCTGGGTTCTTGTTTAGTTCAATGCCTGTCTCCCCCGTGGCTGGTCATCCCCCAGCCAGAGGCATGGACTTGGGGCAAATGGGAATTAATTACTTAAAGCTCACAATATTTTTATTTTATTTTATTTTATTTTACTTCATTTTATTTTATATTTTATTTTATCTTTCCCAGTAAACACAAGTGCTTGTATTTTTGCACCAGCCTCATATTTCTGACGGCAGAAAGCTGGAGTTTGGGGCTGTTGGATCTGGGGCCCGCGGGCGTCTGGGCGCTGGATTCCTTCCTGGAGCGCTGCCCGCCATCCCGGCTCTGGATGGGGGCCAAACCCAGAGCCGAAAGGGCCTCGCTCCCCGGGTCTGGTTTTGGCCGTGGCTTCTGCCATTTTTTGGCACCGGTGGGTCGGAACACAAGCTCAAGCCCTGAACCCCAGCATTAGGCCTAAATCTAATCCCAAACTCCATCCTGCTTCGCATTATTCCTGCTGCTTAATTCCAGCTGTTCAGCTTCTTCCCCACCCCCCCTGGCTCCCGAGCCGGAGAGCGTCCTGTTGACAAATTTGCCATGCCTTTGCAAGGAAAGCGGGATCTGGCCAAGGCTTTGGGGGTTATATGTGTTTTTTTTTCCACTGCAGGAAATGGAAGTGTTGGCAAAAATATTCGCCGTTGTTTAGGATAAGAGGGTGTTTGGACATATCCAGTTTTAAGCGGTCTGCTTAGTCTGATACTCTTGATATATGAGACAGCAAAGAAATATGTCTAGGAGTCTTGGAATGAGGCATCTTTTTTTATAAGATGAGTGAAATACACACGAGGATGAAATATTACTTGCATATTACCACCAAAGCTGGTTAAAATTCACTCAATTGACTCCAGATGTGGGTTTCTTCGGCAATTTTAAAGTTAGCACTACTGTAACTAGGTGTGAGGCCAAGGCAAACTACTCCAGTGCTTTATAGCACTTGGAAGCTACAGTAGTCAAATCAAAATATGTTACAAGAGAATCAGTTTCTTTAAGCTTAGCAGCAGGAAGGATTTAATATACTGAATACAGCCAACCCATCTTCATTTGAAAGAACATAAAATAAATCCTCACCACATTTGTGACTAATTATTTGCATAAAGGACCCGGTTCAAGAAGCAGATCCCGGGCATTACTCATGCAAGTGGGGCCGTGTAACCCCACAATACTTCATATTTATATTTATTTATTTGCTTTCCATCAGGTTACAACTATGCTTAGGATCAGCATGCACTGCCACGCTCTGCCATTGAAGGCTGGTCACCTGAATATTCCAAACGACTTCTTAGCATTTATTAAGGTCTCAATGGAGGGTGTTAACTCTACTTTTTTTCACTCTTTTCCTCTGCCTGTTGATTCTCCTTGCAATTAGGAGCTCTGTGTAAAGAGCTTCTTGGTGCTGCTCAACCAGCAAGGAGTTTGACTCGTCCTACAGTGATGGCAGGGTGTGTTTGAGCCATGTCTTCTAGCATCTTATCCACTCAGGCTCATCCTCAACCCACTGGCACCTCTAAGGTGATAAAACAGCCCCATTTCCCTGGCAGTTCCGACCAGTTCCACTTTTTTTCCACCACCAGGCTGGGAAGATCTTGCTTTGAAAGCCCCAGCTCCTGGAGCAAAGCTGTTGCCACCTTTCCTGAAGCTGATTTGGCCTGCTTTTTCATTAATTTTAAGCTACAGAAAGGCCCTTAGAAACATGGAGCTAGGGCACCCTAAAAATGAATAAGCTGGTAGAGAAAATTATTTATTTTAGAGTAAGGGCCTTGCCTTATGTAAACCAGTCTCCTGACTTTTGAACACTTAACGCTGGCAATGTTGCAGCCATTCCATGCTGGAATGACAGCCATGCTCCGCTTCCACCACGGAAAAAACCTTTCCCTGGCTGCAAAGGAAGAAGTAAGATTTGCCACAAAATTGCACAGCAACCCAAGTGTATAAGCCTTTCTCTAAACCACTCAAACCCAGCCCCTTTTCTGTCTGACATTTCCAGTGCGGGCATATTGCAAGAGGATAATTTTAATATATAATTTAAGGTGGTCAGGTAAGTCTGGTTTAATACATTTCATACAGTAAAGGTTCAGAAAGAAAAACCTGAGGTCATTTAGGGGTTTTGACTGACCTTCTGCTGCAGTAGTTTTATCAGAAAACTGCCTCAGTGTGTGTTGGTGATGTAAGGACATTTCCTCAGCTGGCAAAAATGAAGTTTGTAGCTCCCCACATGGCAGGACGGGGAGGGGGGGTTGGACTTTGCCAAGTCACAATCATCTCATGCAAATTTCCCCCGATGCTTTTAGAACTCCTTGGTTCTTTAGGAAAACAGGGCTTTGCTAAAAAGTGATGTGAGTGGCAGAGGAAAGTGAAAAGTGACAATAAAAAAGGAGACAATATCTTACACTGAAGAACCCTGGGCTCGCTACCCAGCACTATTTGATCAAGTGAAGTTGTAGTACAAAGACAAGGATTAATCACATCAAAGAGCAACATAATTAATTGCAAAAGCTAAGGGAGAATTTCAGGAAAGAATGCATCCTTTCATTTAGCTTACAAAAATACAATTAGTAATTATTACTGATTTCCTGGAGAAAGTCCAGAGCGGGATTAAAAATATCTCGAGTCACAGGGGCACTGGGCTGCGGGAAGCTGATATTTGTTCAGCAAACTCCTTGTTTTTCAAATGATCTGTGCGGAGTCACCCACTGGGACACCCAGGACCTGGTCTGTGCCAGGACCTCTTGTCTTTTAAATGCCCGTTATCTATTTGAAATAACAAGTAAACCAGGTTTCTGCCCCCAGTGAGCTGCCAGTCCGGGTAATACCTAAAGAGAAAACAAATAATCAGAAGAACTGTCAGTAGATCAATTTTATTGGAATTATTTTATCTCACGTGGGGCAAATCTATGCATTTCAGAGGAGTGATATCTCTTAAAAGTTTATCTGCCCAGGAGCATCCCATCAGCCTTGGTGTTTGTTCCAGGCTGCGGGGACATGGATGCTGCTCAGCCGCAGGCATCCACAGGCAACCTGGCCTTCAACCCCTCCAGGGATGGGGCAGCCACAGCTTCTCTGGGCAACCTGGGCCAGGCTCTCACCACCCTCACACCAAAGAAGCTCTTCC
This sequence comes from Jacana jacana, assembly GCA_013400555.1. Taxonomy (NCBI): domain Eukaryota; kingdom Metazoa; phylum Chordata; class Aves; order Charadriiformes; family Jacanidae; genus Jacana; species Jacana jacana. The sequence continues at coordinate 60,961 of VZTM01002118.1, forward strand.
CCATATCTCATTTCCATCTCCCCTCTTTTGGGGTCAAATCCTTCCCCCTCATCCTATGGCTCCCCTCCCTGACCAAGAGTCCCTCCCCAGCTTTCCTGGACCATCTTTAGGGACCGGAAGGGGCTCTAAGTTCTCTCTGGAGCCTTCTCTTCTCCAGGCTGAATGCCCCCAACTCTCAGCCCGTTTTCATAAGAGAGGTGCTCCAGCCCTCAGATCATTTTTGTGGCCCAGATCCACCTATGACATCTACACCAATGGCACAGAGCAAGCCCCAAAACCTGGCAGGCACAAAAACCGTACCTCCATTTGCACCTTCCCCGCTTGGCTGAGTCCAGCGTGGGATGACCTAAAGTGCTCCTTCTGTCTTAATATATTTCACTGTACCCAAACATTTGCCTTTGCTGGCTTTCTGGGCCGCTGCTGAATACACGAACAGCTTGTACGTCTTCCGTGGTGCGTGAAGGCAAAGACAACCCATTGTATTTCAACTCATAAAGCAACAGCACCTATTTTACATTCCAGGTACCCATGGGACCAAAAGCCTTTCCAGAAGGGACATCGACCTGGAAGATCAGGACTGATGGAATTGCACTTTTTGGTAAAGAGCAGAAGTGTCAGTCCTTGTAAAGACCCCATAGCAAAACCACAAACCCTGGAGCAGTGAACTGCTTTGGGCAGAGATCGTCAGGGAGAGCCCCGGATTTGTGGGGAGATAGACTAGATATTCTACCAGGTCTTTTCCACCCCAGGTTTTCTCATGCTAGTTGTTAGTGGGAGATCACTTGGTGTCAGCCATCGAGGTGACACGTTCACTTCATTGCAGTCATTGCGCTGCACGCGTCTTGTACTCGAGGCGGGAGAAAGGGTTCGTTTCTCCTCTCCTTTCCCCCAGAAGCACGTTTGGATTTCATGCATAAATAGACTTTCTTCCCTTCCTCGGCTTCACCAGACAGGGTGCATTTGCAGAAAGCTCCTTCTTGGGAAAACCATTCAAACCCTTATCTGGAGACACGTCACAGAATTATGCTGGTAGACAGGTGGCTGAACATGAGCCAGCAGTGTGCCCAGGTGGCCAAGAAGGCCAAGGGCATCCTGGCTTGCATAAAGAATAGTGTGACCAGCAGCAGTAGGGAGGTGATTGTCCCCCTGTGCTCAGCACTGGGGAGGCCACACCTTGAGTCTGGTGTCCAGTTCTGGGCACCTCAACACAAGATATTGAGGTGCTGGAGCGAGTGCAGAGGAGGGACATGGAGCTGGTGAGAGGCCTGGAGAATAAGGCTTATGAGGATGGATTGAGGGAGTTGGGATTGTTTAGTTTGAGGAAGAGGAGGCTGAGGGGAGACCTCATCCCTCTCTACAACTGCTTGAAAGGGCATTGCAGAGAGGTTGGTGCTGGTCTCTTCTCAGGGGCAATGAGCGACAGAAGGAGAGGGAATGGCTGNTTCTGATGCATTATTTGTATCATATGCTAATTTATGATAATGGTTATTAGGAGCACCATGACTTGCCTTTCAGCTTCTCACCTTTCTCCAGGCGTACCCTGATGCTCCTCCCCTTTCAGCGGTGCTTGTCCCCTCCCGGCAGGAAATAAAGAACGATTAATACCTATCACAGATAAAAATGTTCACACAAACCCTCTAGTTATTTGTTGTGGCTGGGCCTCCAGTTTGTTTGGGGCTTTCCAGACATCCCAGCCGGATCTGCCACAGCAAGAACATGAACGGTAACGTACCACAAAGCTGCTCATTTTTACCCTACCACCCGTGGCTGGCCAGAGGGACAGAGCTATAATTTAGCCTAAAAATCAAGCTTCTGGGCCCAATGAAAGTCAGATTCAGACCTGGGGCTTTAAATTCTCCCAGTCTGTGCTTCAGAGGTACCAGTCAGTTGAAAGGAGAGGAGAAGTGAAGCCAGGAGGGCAGTTGTCCTCACTGGTTTTCTGCCACCTTGGCCTAAAATCTCACCCCTTGTCAACTCCACTCAGAAGAACGTGAGCCCTCTGGACCAGGACTGAAGAACAGCCCCCCTCTTTTCCCTTGAAACTCATCCAGCTCCCTAACCAAGAAGAAGGGTTACCAACTCCCATACTAGCTCTTTCCTAAATTCATCAAATCATAGAATCACAGAATGGTTCGGGTTGGAAGGGACCTTAACGACCATCCAGTTCCAACCAGGGTCACCTCCCACCCGACCAGGTTGTGGGAAAGCTCCCTCCCGAGACTGAGTTCACACCCCAAAGCTTTGAGGTGCTGTTTTTAAGCCAACAGTCAGGCTGGGATAAAGATAAGCCCCAGTTCTATCCCTGGCTTCTATTTTGGCCCGTTTCTAGTTCTTGGATTCATGGCAATATCCCTCTGAACTCTGACAAACGCAGTGCGGGGGATAACTCATTTTTGTGGCAGTGTAACTGAAGAAAGCGAGATCCAGTCAGCCCAGTCTTAGCTGAAAAAAAATCCTATGATTTATAACATAACAGAAAACCTAGATATATTTCAGTGCTCTTAATAAACAATAAAATTCCTCTGGTCGCTTTTATGAAACCCAGTTTCTTTTGTCCCAGTCCTGGGATAAAAGTTTAAACCCAGCCAGTATCAATATTTTCCCTCTTGATAAAGTACTCTATGTTTTAGAATGCCAGAATCTATATAAATTTTACGAAAATGTTACTTTTCCATGGAGTCACAATGTCTCTGGTCGGTAGGGTATTTACCGTGGTGACTGGATTATGAGGTGTCCTCTCAGGAAAGAGAAGCGTAGGGAGATGTGGCCTCACCACCAAGTCAATGGTTAGAATGAGAACAGACCAGCACCAACTGGGTGCAGCCCCACGATTGTGTCGAGGGGGTTGGTGACACCATAAACCACAAAAGCACGAGTCAATTAGCCTCTCCTGTGGGAAGATTCGGAATTTGCAGCTCAGCTGAAGCAGCTCCCAGTGAACTAAAGCAGTGGTAAACACAGCAAGACGTGGCCGTGGGCGTGTTGAGACGCCCACAGGAAACAATTTCACAGCAGTCAGAGGGATGCGGGTAAGTTCCTTCCAATGAAACCAATGAAGGCAGAATTCAAAATCCAGTCGTCTATACATGAAGATCCCCAGTCATTTCACATCACTTATTCCACCGAGATAATTCATAAAAAGGAGTGGTTTTCAGAACTGGGCCCCGTATTTTCAAAATGCAGCCACAGACCTTAACTCTCAGGCTTATTTAACGTGCAGGCAAACTGAAGAAGGTGAAAGTTAAATGTAAAGTTTAAAATAATTCAGTAATCGCGAAATGAATCCTTTAAAAGAGACCAAAGTGATTCGGTGGGATGCAAACATTCCCAGGTTGGAGCTCAAGCTCCTCGATACAACCCGTACAGCTGGAGAAGAAGAGGTACAGGAGAGAGAGTGCTCACAAAAGGACATTAGGAAAGGACATTCTTCCCAGCAAGAGTGGTCAGTCAGTGGAATGGGCTGCCCAGGGAGGGGGTGGAGTCCCCATCCCTGACTGTGTTTCAGAGTCGATGAGATGTGGTGTTGAGGGATCTGGTGTAGGGGAGCACTTGTAGAGTAGGGCTGATGGTTGGACTTGATGATCCCAAGGGTCTCTTCCAACCTGAATGATTCTGTGATTCTATGAAAGGAAGAGCATCCAGAGCTCACCCTTGGGTTGTTTGGTTGTTTTTTCCAACAAGCTGGACCTGCAGAAGGTCTGCTCAACATCCATTTAGGAAGTGTGTGTGTGTCCACATGTGGTTCCTGGTCTGTCTACAATGTGCATTCCCTGGGAAGACACTGGGGAGTATCCTGTGTGACAGCCAGGACTGTGTGACAACACCAATTTTCCCCCAAGCTTTGGTTTTACCACTATATATTCTTCTCTATCCTTTGTTAACAACTTATTGCCAAATACTGAACACCCCTCAATCCCCCAAAAGAGTCAGGATTCTCGGTTTAAGAGTGCCAACCAGTCCCTGACTGGGGCTGCAAATATAAGTCACTCAATAGTCTAGAAAGTCTTAGAGAGTGTGGTGTGCTCGAGGGCAGACACTGGAAGATGGATGGGGTGACCTGCTTGTCTCTGCACTGGTCTGACTGGAGAACTTCTCCCTGCTGTAGAAACACTCTCCTGCCACCAGTGTGACTTGGCTAACAGGAGAAAATTATGGCAACGACAGAGACGCTCACCTCCCACTGCCCAAGCTGCTTCCCCGCTCTGCCTTCAAACCAATAAAAAACACTCCCAGATATTGGGTTTTTTTCTGTCCAGCACATGAAATTTGGGCAGGCATAGTGCTCAGAGATGTGGCTTAGTGAGTTCTTCTCAGTGCTGGGTTGATGGTTGGACTCAATAGTCTGAAAGGTCCTTTCCAACCTGAGCAATTCCATGATTCTGTGATTCTATGGTTTGAGTAACCCCCAGCTCAAAGGTGCTGGGGAAATGTGCCTTGAATAGGAGAGGCGAAATGAGCAATGGGACAGCGAGCCCCCAAATCCACATTTGTGGGTAAGCCCAGATAGTCACAGCTACAGAATAATGGCAATACCCACCAAACAGCAGCAATACCCACCAAACAACAGCAATAGCCACCAGCTGCAAGCCCTGAAGATTGCTCTTCTCACAAACATGCATCTTCCAGACCAGGAGAGTGCCATCCTTTGACAGTCCTCCTGCTCCAGGAGGGCACTGGGGACACACAACCCGTCCCCACAGATCTCCTGTATCTGTAGCTGGCCAAAATCACATAAACCTGTGATTTAGGTTAGGACTCGAGTTTCTGAGGTGAGGAATGGCTGCTTTTTCTCACTAAGATCAGTAACAGCTGAAGAAATCCAACAACCATTTTTTTTTATGAGCCCCTTAGAGCTTGTAAAGTGGTATTAGCTATTATCATGGTTAATATTGCTTGATGTGGAAATATAAACTTGGAAAAACAAGTACTAAAACATTTGTGTAAATGTAACTCCTGACATTTATATTTATTAATTTGCTTTTGAGCAGTTTTCCATATTAAAAAAAGAGATTGATTACTCTGAATGTGGAAAATACCACGTTGTCACTAATATATTTTATTTGATTACAAAAGCAATAGAAAAAGGTTTTTAATATAATTCTTATGCACAAATTCCGTATGCAGGATTTTTTTTCAACCCTAACACACACTTGACAAGAAACAGATATGTTGAAAGACATCAATAAATGTACTGATTAAGAGTTTGAGACACTTACTTTAAAAATCTGGAGCAAAGGATGACTATTCTAATTACCTGAGACATGTGAAGTCAATTGTCCTTAATACTTTAAGAATGACAGATTACAAATGAATAGATATTAGGGCTTTCTGCTCTGTTGCTTGCTGAAGAATCTGTTGAAGGACAAGTACTTGGATATGTCACCTTGTGTCTGGGGAGGGGGGGAGTGAAGGAGAATGAAAGGATGATGATGGGAAAAGTGAGATTATCTCAGCGTCGCATTCTTTCCTAAATCCAGAGAGGGAACTGACTCTCCAAGAGAAAACAACGCTTTGTGGTTTTCAATTAGAAATACTTAAAGGTATATGCTGTTAAGCTCCAAGCGTTAGGCTGCCCTCACAGCCCTGAGGAGTGCTAAGAAACTGCAGATGGTATATTTCCATATATATATAAAAAGAAGGAATTATTTCTCTTTAGTGCGGGAATGACACGGCCCTCTGACCAAGCTGTTTGCTGTTTTCAGGAGAAAAGGCTCGAAACAAAAGCTAAACTTCTAGTGATAATAGTACAGACCTTCAGGTAAATAAAGATTTCGTCTTTGTTTGAAGCAAGGCTGTGAGCAGCTTTGTCTTGAGACAGAAAAGGCACGCCTGAGATCCTCCACAGCTCAGGGAGCACATGGACTGAGGGTAGTCAGGGTGGCATTTCCTTTAAATCACGATTTTTGCATGGAAACTGACTGTGAGAACTGCAGCAGGAGGCCAGAGTTAGTACGGTCATCTAGTTTACTTCTCCTGTATAAAGTAAGGCACAATTGGCTGCTTCCAGCATGTAAACCCCTTAGGGGAGTTTTGCCATTGTATTTATATGTAGCAGTATGAGGCAAAGGATCACAGAATGGTTTGGGTGGGAAGGGACCTTAAGACCCACCCAGTGCCCCCCCCTGCCCTGGGCAGGGACACCCACCACACCAGGTGGCTCCAAGCCCCCTCCAACCTGGCCTTCAACCCCTCCAGGGATGGGGCAGCCACAGCTTCTCTGGGCAACCTGGGCCAGGCTCTCACCACCCTCACACCAAAGAAGTTCTTCCCTACATCTCAGCTCCATCACCCCTCTTTCAGCTTAAAAACCTCCCCCCTCATCTCTAACATCCATCTAACATCAGAAGGTCCATGTCCTTCTGATGTTGGTGGCCCCAGAGCTGGAGGCAGCACTGGGGGTGGTTGCCCCAGAGTGGAGCAGAGGGTCAGAATCCCCCCCACTCGCCCTGCTGGCCACGCTGCTGGGGATGCAGCCCAGGGTGCACGGGACTTTCTGGGCTGTGAGCACACATTGTCTGCTCACGTTGAAGAAAACCCAGCAGAAGTCACACAGCGGGCACAGCAAGTGCTCTCTGGCCCATGAGGTCCTCCCTGCACAGCTGCCACCAACAGCCAGTGCCAGGCTGCAGGGTGACGGGCTCTCCGGGCAAGAGGTGCCCTGGTGATGCGGCTGGTGTGGACCCAAACCCCACGAGCTCTCTCCACAGCTCTCTGAGACAGACAGAAGCCATGGGTGCTCTCCTGGTGGCTGATTGGGGATTGGACTAGATGATCTTTCGAGGTCCCTCCCAATCCCTGCTATTCTGTGATGCTCCTGCATTCATCCCTTCCTGCCTCTCTCTTCACAAACCCCATCGAAACCGGTGACCTCGCCACGGAGGTATTTATGACACCTTCATTACCCAGCACCTGAACACCTGGAAGAGAAGAGGATTCTGTTACCAATCCTCTGAGTTGTGCTGTTCCACTAATTACTTTTAATTCTCACTTATTATAAATAACACGGCTATTCCTCTGCCCTTTCTCCCCTTTCTGCACAAAGTGCAGTGCAGAAAATTAGTTACTCTCATCTAAGTCGCCGAGGGAGAAAATGAGACTCTATTTCTTTTCAAATCCACAAGAAAGAAAATTGCTTTAACAAAAATAAAAAAGCTTTATGCATAAAATAATAGCGTTTAGGTAATAGGTAAATAAATATTGGCATCTGTTGTCCCTAACATAATTAACACTCCATTTCCAGGAGATAATCCACAGACAGTGACTGGACCCGAAATGCAGCTCTGGAGAAGGAGGATTTCAACAAACACACACCCATGGAAACACACCTCGGTGCATGGTAAGAGCTGAGGGACACAACGCACCCAGAAAATCACTGACAGCCCCCAGAAATGAGGCGGCAGCGGCTGGGTTAACACCACAGTCCCCCGAACCCAAGGGATATTTACCCTGCCCGAGTTCCAGCAACACAACCACCCTTGTAGGTACAGAAATGCTGGTTAAATGGAGGGCTTGTTCTCCTGTGGCTTTCCCAGAATTTAACCCGAGATGAACTCCTGCTGATGTACCTGCGCTGCTATCGTCCGCTGCAAATAGCTCTCCCCCCCTCCCCGCACACCAGACTGACAATAAACATTTCTATGGGGTTGCTCTTCCTTTTAGTGCAGGTAAAGTAAAAATGCTGCAGACGGGAGGCAAACATTTCAAAGTCTTCAAGCAAGGACTCTTCATTCTTTACTCCGTGATAGGCTTAGAAAAAATTGTGGGTAGAAGCAGAGCCCCAATTTCATATTATAAATTTTAAGTAAGTGCCTGATTTGCTCAGAAATACTTTTAAAAAGTACTCAGGAAAACAGGACCCAGTGGTTTTTGCTGAAGTTCTCCTCAAAGAGTACGAGATAAAGAGGGAAGCATGAAATTTAAAGGCAACAGAACAGCACCCATCTGGCAGGACCCGAGAATAAACTGAAAGCAGTCCTATAAACCACTTATTTATAACATGAAATGAGTGAAGAGGTAGAAATTGAACTGGAGAATTGTCTTCTCATCCTCCCACTTTACTCCCTACTTGAGAACAATCATAAAAATTCAAAGTAATTTGGCGCTGCGGCCTGTTCTCCTGTTAGACTCCTTAATGCATTTCAGTTCTTCTAGTTATCCTTAAGAGCTTCATTAGGCAAACAATTATATGATTCATGCCCATCTAGGACAGAAAATATTTTAGTGAACAATTACAATTCTTGACTCTACATTCTTATGGTCAAAACCACAGGGAGACAAGACAAATTTACCTATATAACCACACAAATCCTTCCATTTCCCCCAGGGTATAAAAACCAGGTTTAATTATAATTAAACCTTTACTGCAATGAAAATATTTCCGTGTTACTTCTAGCCGGGTGTAACAAACTCATCTGTATTTCAAGGACTTGGTGAAAAATACATCAATAAAAAGAGCCCTGCCAGAAGTGAAAGACTTTAAGAGACTGAGTACCCTCAAAACAAAGTTGTCTCCTCCAGCAAAAAAGTGTCAGGACATGGATTTTAGGACAGAAAAATCCCAGCTTGAAGATGCTCCAAAGCACCTTTACACCCACAGGTGCCTGCTAAAGGAAGGGAGACACGAAAGGAAGGGACACACAAAAGGAAGAATATTGCAAAAAAGCAAAGAAAATCCACCCAACCCAAACCGTAGCCGTTTTCTTGCCCACTAAGTCGGGAGCCAGGTGGCTGGAATAAAAGATGGGTGTTTATCTGTTGGGAGATCAGTGCTGATTCATTCCCATCGGGGCAGGCTCACCTGGGAGGCTTTATAGGTGCCTTGGGGGAAAAAATGCTCAGCGGGGGTTAACTTCTTGTTAGAAAGGGAAGAAAGGAGAGGTGAGGTTTGGGTTTTAATTGGCACAAGGGGAAATCCCCTCAATTTTACAGAGGTGGGTCAGAGAAAAACACAGGTAACAACAATAATAATGATAATACAAAAAAAGTCTTAGGACACCAGTTTGGCCGAGCAGGGTTCTCTGAGCGTTTCCAGGTCAGCGTGGAGGTGGGGGAAGAGCCTTATCGCTATAAAAGCTTCCCCCGAGGATGGTGGGGAGTTGGGCCGTGAGATTTGTGGGAAGCTGCAGCTCGTGTGGAATCTGGGAGTTTATTGCTTGAATTAGCTCTGAGCGGAGGAATAAAGTACACTTAATGCACTTTTAAAGCGCTGTTGTTTTACTTCCCCCTCTGTTTCTGTAAAAGGATGCTTCCCAAGCTGATCTGCGCACTGTATTTGTCCCTCTGGGTTTTACCTTAATTTGCTTGGTTGATCCAGAACTGAGAGACTGGAATATCTGGTCCCAGAAAGTCATCCTTTCCCTGTGAACCACTGCCACTTCTTCCTTGCTTTCCACCTAAGAGACTCCAGCTTGCAAGACGGTAGTTTTTAGGTTGCTGGAAACCTAAAATGCCAGCGCTTCTCTCTAGTGTAGTAACTGCAAAGATAAAAGAAATCAGTTCAAAAACCCAGAAGAGTTGCTTTAGCCCATTTGGCAGGTGATGTGGGATAAAACACCAGGCTCTTTTAAAAGCAAAAGCAAGAACAAAAGACCACCCCCCCTCACTGAAATTTTCCATATGGCTGCAAGGCAGTATATTCTCAACAAAAAAAACCAACCCCAAACCCAACCCAACCCTCTAAAGTTATTCCAAAAGCACTTGCTTGTAGAGACAAGGCCTTCCCGTGGCAGCCAGCGTGTTCCAGTGCGTTGCCCTCTGCAGGGTTAGCAGATCTGCTCCCACCAGCCTCCTCGGTAGCCAAAGGCCACTTCAAACAGCCCAGCAGCGGGAGCCGGTGCCAGCCTTCACCTCTTTTATGTCAGCCTGAAAGACTTCCCCGTGTCCTCCCCCACGGGCTTCTTCACCCCCTGATAAAATACCGGGAGAATTATATTACTCTTTCCAGCCAATTTGAACAGGAAACACTTACTGCTGGCAAATAATAATGTTTTATATTTGCGAATTTGCCTCTTTTTTTTGTTGTTTGTTTTTTTTTTTTCTTTTTTCTTTTTTTTCTTTCTTGCATCTAGCTCCTTGTTAGGGTAGGCAGCTGCCTACTTTGCCTACCCTTTAAGCTGGCCCTGGCAAACGCTGTGTTGTATTCCCACTGAGACTATGAAGTTTACAGAATAACAGGGCTGCTTTTATGTGGCAAATGGAAAGGCCGGAGATAGGCCAAAATTACTTTGACATTTAAAAAATTCAGCATCTTTTGCTTTACACTTTCACTTAGAGCCGGAGTTGAGAAACACTGGGAAAAAAAATAAAATAAAATAAAGCCTTGCAGTTTCCTGTTAAATCTAAGTATTTCATACTGTGTAATTAATCGTGCTCTTTCAGTCCTCTCAAACTGAAATTAATAACATTGTGGGAAGCTGTGACTTTTACAAAGATGTGTAGTTTAGAAACTGTGAACAATGCTGATTTGGAGAACAAAGTGAGAGGAACATTCCGTCTGGGGGAGAAACCAGCCTGCTCCTTCCCTTTTTTGTCAGCTGGAGTCTCTGCATTCCCCACCTCGGCACCTCTGGCAAAGTGGGTAATTTGAAGGAGGTGACTGGGGATGTGCACCATGGCAGCACGGAAATCTCCTGGCTCCACAGCACTCACACACTGTCATCTATGCTGTGGTCTCTCAGCTGCACATGGCTGAAAAAAATACCCAGTTCACAGACTGCTCTGGAGCTGGAAGGGACCTCTGGAGATCACCCAGTCCAACCCCCTGCCACAGCAGGGTCACCCACAGCAGGTCCCACAGGAACGTCTCCAGGTGGGTTTGAATGTCTCCAGAGAAGGAGACTCCCCCACCTCTCTGGGCAGCCTCTGCCAGGGCTCTGCCACCCTCACAGCAAAGAAGTTCCTCCTCATGTTCAGATGGAACTTCTTGTGTTTGTGCCCATTCCCTCTTGTCCTGTCCCTGGGCACCACTGAAACCAGACTGTCCCCATCCTCCTGACACCCACCCTTTAGATATTGATGGGCATTTATTAGGTCCCTTCTCAGTCTTCTCCGGACTAAAAAGACCCACGTCCCTCAGCCTTTCCATTTGGTTTAATATCCAGGATCTACTGAAGATGAAAAATAGGGGACAGGCATTATTTGTTCTTAGTCCCTCCATCTGTTGCAGGGAGCGGGACAAGCAGCTCCATTGATTGAATTATACCAGAACTCAAAAAAGGAAATACTGTTGTGTTTTTTTCTGACTCTTTTCCTGCTGCTTGGCCTGCCCTGAGCCATGTAACTGCTGGCCAAAGCGTAAGGGCCAGCAGTGGGATAAAACGCTCCTACTGGTGGCCTCTGTGTCCCTTGTCTGGGTCCTTCTGCCTCTGGAGGCATGTACCATCCTGCTGATAAAGGAGACAGAGAAAGGTCATCACCACAATGCCAGATCAGAACCAACGTGATGGCCAGAAGGGCCATGACTCCCCAGAGCTGGCCCAGAGACCTTTATCACACCGTGTGAAGAATGAAGAGTGTAATCCTACTTTAAATGCCTTATCCCCCAGTGAAGCAAACAAGAAAATAAAGGAGCCTGAAGGTTCTGGGGAATGTTCTTGCTATGCCAATAAAATACTCAAAGAGCCAAACTTCTTCTTGAAGAAGAAAAAAAAATCTTCTTGAAGAAGAAATTAGGGAAAAAGGGCTTTTACCACCAGCTTCAGTGGAAGCAGGTTGTGTCTGTGTTAGGGCAGGACGAGATGGGCTTGATTTTATCCCAGGACCAACTAAGCAAGGACACAGTCTCTTACCAGCTTCCTCCAAGAAGTCCTAGAGTGCTTCTCACTAAGGAGTGATTTTTCCAGGCATCTACCTGTGTGTCAAATCAAACCCCACTGCTCAAGGTAGAAAAACATAGCTAATAATCAAACAAATCCTTTCAAAGAGATGGGAGGGCAAGAAGAAGGAATAATTAGGAATAAAAAGGGGAGAAAGGTTGGGCTGGGATCTCTGGAAGAGGCTTAGGAAGTATTTTCCGTGCCTGGCAGTTAAGCATCCTGCTGCCTACAGGAGTTTATTTCCCCACATTGGGTGCTGAGGGTAAGGGCTTAGTTTCTCAGAAAAAAAAAACCCAACAACCCATAAAGCAATTAAAATGAGCTGCTCAGCCTCTGGGAATGAGAGTCCCAAAAGCCAGCCCTTGGAGGAGGGAGCTGCCCAACCTTACTTAGTAAGAAAAGCCAATATTTCTAACTCGCCAAGAAAATGTGCTGTATCAGAGCAATTTCCCCCTCCTTTCTTCATCTACAAATACACTGGCCACCCTCGGACCGATTTTGGGGGAGGAAAGGGAGGGGAACAGGGATTTAACCAAAGCTGTTCCCCAACTGTAGGTAAAGCAGCAAGAAATGTTGATCTGCCTCCTTGGTTTGTTGTTCTTTAAATGAGGCAGGGGAGCCTGCTCCTAATGAGTAACTCCAGAGATAAAAGAACTGGGGGGGCAGGAAAACAGAAGGCACTTAGCTTAGGTGGGAAATTCCCAGGAATCCAGGCACAAACTCCTGCTTTTCAGTGAGGTGAAACTGCTTTTCTGAATTTTTACCCCAAGACAGTTAAAATAAGAGGTTAAAAATCTGCATTGCTTAAGGAATCAAATCACCTGCTACAGCTCCTGGGGTAATTTATTCCTGAAACAAAATATATTTCAGTCTTTTCACTTCTATTTAAAATAATAATAATACTAATAAAGTTAAGATAGTCAACAAAGAAGGGGATTATTGTTTGTAACAGCCGTAAGAAGAGTGAGATCCAACATACTCCAGGTGGTAACACAGAGGAACACCAAACCTCTGTCCCTCAGATATTTCACTCTTTTGGAGCAAAAGGATATCTGACACAAATCACTGTCCTTCAGCATTGATGAGCTTCACAGACACCTCCACCTACTCCATGCACCAAGAGCCAGGTTATACACCAGACCAGCTTCTACCCTTTCTTGTTCCCCTACTTTTCAGTGATCCCTATTTATCTTAATTCACACCCTTCTTTTCTAAAAGTCATTGTGTGGGAATATTCTGGGGCAGGATGTACTGGCTGCTTTGAATGAGGGATTGAGCAGACAATGCCCTACTGCTGTCGTCTTGGCAATATTTCACTGTAATTACAGAAAAAAAAATACATTTATTGGACGTCTAATAATTATTGCTGGTGTTAATAACACTACCAACACTTTTTTTTTCGTCAGCCATTGTTACCTATTTACATGATCCTGTTCCAATCTTAGCATATGTAAATAAAATAAAAGCTTGTACCGTGTTATCGCACCCTCTGGCAGCTTCATTTCTCTTGGTTGCTCTTTACCTCCTGGTGGGGCCCATCCACAGGATACAGCAGGGGCCAAAAAAAATATTGTACAGGTGTATTTTTAAAATTTTAATTTATTTTGTTTAATGTGAAAACCCAAAAACCCTTCCCAGGGGAGAAGTGGATGAGGCTGAAAGCTGTTAATAATGAGGTTGCTTCTCATCAGGCTTTTTCATAGAATCATAGAATCATTCAGGTTGGAAGAGACCCTTGGGATCATGGAGTCCAACCATCAGCCCTACTCTACAAGTTCTCCCCTACACCAGATCCCTCAACACCACAGCCAATCTACTCTGCAACACAGTCAGGGATGGGGACTCCACCACCTCCCTGGGCAGCCCATTCCACTGACTGACCACTCTTTCTGTGAAAAACTGTTTCCTCATGTCCAGCCTAACCCTACCCTGCTGCAGCTTGCAGCCATTCCCTCTCCTTCTGTCGCTCATTGCCCGTGAGAAGAGACCAGCACCAACCTCTCTGCAATGCCCTTTCAAGCAGTTGTAGAGAGGGATGAGATCTCCCCTCAGCCTCCTCTTCCTCAAACTAAACAATCCCAACTCCCTCAATCCATCCTCATAAGCCTTATTCTCCAGGCCTCTAACCAGCTTCATGTCCCTCCTCTGCACTCACTCCAGCCCCTAGAGATCTCTTTTGTGCTGAGGTGCCCAGAACTGGACACCAGACTCAAGGGGTGGCCTCACCAGTGCTGAGCACAGGGGGACAATCACCTCCCTACTTCTGCTGGTCACACTATTCACCTAACCTATTTTTGTAGGTTTCCCTACTGTATAGCTCCTCTCTCTTCTCCTTCCAGACTCTCAAAACATGGGCTGAAAACCACTGTTCTAAAGTCAGTTTCCAAATGACGATAGAAGGCACCCGTGTATTCCTGTTAGAATATCTCAGAGCTGCAGGGGAGAATGGTGCTTCAGCAGAGAAGAACAGGGTGAAGTTGTTTCACAGGGACATAATCTAATATTGACTTCAGAAAAATGTAATTGAGTCATAATCGATTAGACAATTTAAAAGCCTTTAATGAGTTAAAGATGTGATTTCTCTGTGGTTGCATTATGGTTGGAAAATTGATTTCTTAGAGGCAAGAGAGCAAACCCTTTCCCAGGGTTACATGCTGTGCCCACTCCCACCCCCCCGCTCCGCCCCATCCTCAGGAGAGATGGAGGTTTTGGAGCAATTTAACTTTTTGCCATGTTGTTCTTCAGGTGACACCATGGAGGCTGTGAAGCCCTAAAGGTGTGAAGACTAACTCCTGGTGCCCCTCCTTGCCCTCACAAACACATACCAGGTTGAGTTGGGTCGATGACTATTTTATTAGTATTACTTTTTTGGCTACTATTTCTTGTTGTACTTTCATCCTCTGCCCCACAGGAAAAGCGTGGGGGGTTGAAAGTGCACTTTGGGGGGGATTTAAATGCTCTCCTCCTCCTGTGGCATTATACAAGGAATTTGGTGGCACCTCAGAGCGTAAACCCAACCATCCCTGGGGTTTGTAGTGAGCTGGTTGCTTCCCTTTGCAAATCAAATTAAAGAAACAAACTGGGAAATGTCCCATTGGAAAGATGGGGGGGGTTGTTTGGTCTTTTTTGGTTTTTTTTTTCCAGGGATGGTAAATGGGCAGAGTAGATAAAAGCTGATATTAGCCTTCCAATCTTTGGTTCCTGTGCCTATAGGGGTTATAGATGTTCACCTGTTTAATGTGAATACCGTCTCTATAGCCCTCACAAAACTGCCCACAGTAGGCTTTATGCTGGTAATGAGAGCTAAACTGTGCTGTATTTCATTTCATTCCCGCTGATAGCATTTATCAGCAAAATCTGGGTTTAAAAACCCCCAAAATATGCAATTTAAGCCTCATCATAACTGGACAGCTGAGGAGGAAAAGTGAGGGGATTATCTGGAGCCTGGAAGCACAAATATAAGAGCGTATTGTCAGCGTGGGCTACAGGCATTTTGGCAAAGGGCAGTGTAAGCTTCAGCTGACAGCCCTTTGGGCAACTGACAGATGAAAATATGAAACTTAAATTCTTCATGACAGATCGCCGTGCTGAATGAAGAGGACAGTGCTGGGCTGGGGGCGGTGGTGGGAGCGACAGAGCCAGGCCCTGCGTCTGCGGCGTGGGCCGGCTCTTTGTGCCTTGCACACGATTATGCATTTTCTCCTTAAGACTCTCCCACTTTGACCAGCAAAATCTTCCACTGGTTTGGGTTGGGTTTTTCCCACCTCCCCCCCCCTTTTCAGATCAACATCCTTTTTTATTTTTTTTCTTTTTTTTTTTTTCCCCAGCAGATGAATGCTAAGTCTTAAAAGAGAGGGGTGGCAGATTAAATTTAATATGTGGGCATGAAAGATGTTTCCTGGATGCTTCTCTATCAGAACTTTCCACCCAATCTAACACGCAGCTATTATAGGAAGCTTAATTCACTGGTTTATGAGCTGTGCTTAATCCCCAGTGATGGCAAGCTTTGTCAAAATGAAAAAAAAAACTTCTATGTATTCTGAAATGATTGCTCTTTTCTGTCAGCACCCTCTCCCCTCCAGCCCTGCCTGCTCACAGGAGGTGCAGGATGGAGCTCCTGGTGCCAGAGGGATATCCTGGGAGCAGAACCAACCCATCCCTTGCCACCCGATGTGGTTTTGGAATAGCAGAGAAGGCACAAGTTTCCCACTGGCAATTCCCTGCATCCAGAGGCCAACTTTGCTTGCTGAGCCACCTCCATCCCTGCCACCTTGCTCCCTCATGGCTCCACCACCAGTGCTTGGTCACTCCATCTACAGGGAGCTCACTCTTCTGGGGTTTCCAGGTGTTTCCTGAAGGTGTAGTCATCCTCCATGGCCATGTACCTTCTGTGCCCACTGCAACTGCCTGTCTGCCATCATCATTTTCCAAGCTGTGCCCTGGCTGAGACAAGGCCAGCCTGGTGGCCAGCAGGTCTCCTGGCAAGAAAGTTCCTGCCATGGCATCCTGCAGGGTATCGCATCAGGCGACAGCAAAGGTCTATTCTGGCCTTCGTGTCCATGGAAAATATACAATCATAGAATCAAGGAATGCTTTGACTTGGAAGGGACCTTAAAGACCACCTTATTCCAACCCCCTGCCCTGGGCAGGGACACCTCCCACCACAGCAGGTTGCTCCAAGCCCCCTCCAACCTGGCCTTCAACCCCTCCAGGGATGGGGCAGCCACAGCTTCTCTGGGCAACCTGGGCCAGGCTCTCACCACCCTCACACCAGAGAAGTTCTTCCCCACATCTCAGCTCCATCTCCCCTCTTTCAGCGTCAAACCCTTCCCCCTTGTCCTATGTCTCCCCTCCCTGACCAAGAGTCCCCCCACATCTCTCCTGGAGCCCCTTTAGAGATTGGAAGGGGCTCTAAGGTCTCTTAGAAGAAAAAGAAGGAAACAGCCAGGCAGGTTGTGTCTGTGTGTTTGTTTGCTTCCCCTTTGCAGCGGGAAGGGCCCTGCCATGGAGCCATTATGGTCCCTCTGTGCCTCCACCCTCGTTACTGGGCTGTAAAAGGGGAGACAGGAGCCAAGAACAACAAGGCACAGCACAGCCTCCGGCCGGTCCCGCGGTCGTTACCTCCACAAAGTTCCCACCAAAGTCATGGGACTGTAGGATCCAGCCCTTAATATTTGTCTTCTTTTATACCATTTGTAATTATCGATACAGAAAAGAAAAGGAAAAAAATAAAAAAAAAGAAAGAAAGGGAAAAGCAAACCCTAAGGTAATATGTTAATTCTTAGCAGATGTACTGTACGTATCCTTACATGCTAGCAGCCTGGCAGGACTGCAATGTCACAACAGACATTTACTGAAGTACCTGGGGAAATGTAACAAAAAGTGTTAGTAGAAAATGGTCTTTCAGCTAAATTACCTAATATATTTGCTAATGGTATCTGATTTAAAAGCCATAAAAATACTAAGTTAAAAGCACATTAGAAGATGTGGTATATTTATAAGTGTTTGTCACCTTGGCAACAAAAGCGAAATTCCAAATCTAACACTAGCTTTGATGGGCCAAGACCTTTGAAAATTGATAAATACCTGCTCTTTATAGCAACGATCTGCTTTCAGTGAAGAGATACCGCACTGTGAAAGGAAGTTCTTCATTGCATAACAGGATTCCTCTTCGCTCTCTGCGACGGTTCTGCCCCGTCTGCCCACCACAGTGTGCTTTTTTTCAAGCCTGGACAGAGAAAGCCACACACTTTGGAGCATGAAACGCTCAAAGCGCTGATCTTGGCTGTTCCCTTTTTGGTTTTGTACCTTCAGGCCTTAATTTCCTGCAGAAGAGCTAGGTTTGTTGGCATCGTGCTGAGCTCTAAGCTGGGAGCCGGTGGCTGTGATGGGGGCTCTTCCTTCCCTGCTGAGGAATAGCTGTACCACAGCCCCCCATACATTTAGCACCCGTTTCAGCTCTGCTTTCCTGTGCAGTCCCATAAAACTCTGCTGTAAGACTACAAGATAAGCCATTTACTCACTTGTAACACACGCTCTTTCAGTGCATTGCCTCTGTGTGCAGCTGGGTATAGATCCTGGCCACGTTAGTTCTCACAGCTCCACTGGTTTGCCCACCGATGGCCGATGGAGAGCACTGGGACGGACCTACACAAAGTCATGTGGAAAAAAACAAAAGAAAGAAGATAGGAAAAATCACATCAAGATAGTCATGCTGCCTGGTGGGCAGCACTGCGAAGCTCTGCTCCACGGGAAGGCAACAACACTTCTTTGAGGAACCAGTCAAAGCAACCATGAGAGGAATGTCTCCCAAACCATGCAGAAGGGTGTGTGTGTGGGGTTATATGTTTTCAGAGACGTGGAAACAATGCACTAATAACACCCCTTCTCTCTCAAGGATTGTTTCCACAAATTCCCTTTCTTGAGAGAATAACAACTCTTGAGAGAACTTGTTCCCAGGTAATGGAAGATACGGATGCTGTCCTGGCATAAGCCTCTCATTTGGCCCCTTCCCAGATGGAGGAGCGCCACCGGGTGTAATTGCCCTTCACCTTCTATCCTCACGTCTGACGGAATGGATTAAACAACCCAGCCACAGAAAAGAATGCAGGTTCTGTTGTATGTCTGAGCAGAGGCGAAACCCCCTGGGTTCAAGGGCCCAAAATGCCTTTAAGGATTAGAGAAG
This sequence comes from Jacana jacana, assembly GCA_013400555.1. Classification (NCBI taxonomy): domain Eukaryota; kingdom Metazoa; phylum Chordata; class Aves; order Charadriiformes; family Jacanidae; genus Jacana; species Jacana jacana. Next base: position 79,459 of record VZTM01002118.1, read on the forward strand.
CCCCTGGAGAGTTTTAGGTGGAACTAGATCAGGCACTGCTGAGCATCTCATACCCCTCTTTCTCTTCCTTCTGCTTTCATTTTCCTTCTCCTGGCGATTTATGAGGTTGACAATTGGCCAAGAAAGGCAAAGGCAGACATGAAAATGACCAGGAAAAGGGCATGTGAAGGGCAAGGAAGGAGTGGAAAGTAGAAGAACGGGAAAGTAGAAGAGGTTTCCATCAGCAAAATGAGGTTGGGACACACTCAGGATCACATTTTGTATGTTGGGCTTAGGAGACTGGAAGCACCTACTTTTATTTAAGGCACAGTAAAGCACCGCTTTATACTGTCCATGATCCCAGCAGACACTGAGAATCTGTATGTATTTTCATTCAAATCAAGTATTTAGGGGACAGAGGAAATCTGTCAATATCAATGAAAACTTTGGAGCTTGCTTTGGAAGGAAGGACTTTTCATAGAATCACAGAATGGTTGAAGTTGGAAGAAACCTTAAAGATCATTGATTTCCAACCCCTCTGCCATGGGCAGGGTCACCTCCCACCGGACCAGGTCGCTCAAAGCAATTTCCTTTGATGTCTGGCTGAGTTGAAGACCAGGCCCACAGCTTCTCCCCATCTCTAGCCACGATCCATCCCATCGAGCTCCAGCAGCTCCTGAGCGAACATCTCCACTGAACCACAGAACTGACCCTTGGATTAGTGAAATTGCTTTCCAGCGAAATCCGTGCAATTTATACAGAGCTGATAAAGGCTCTATTAAGCCATTGGTTAATAGATGTGGTTGGAGCTATTTTTCAAGTATTGATAATAGGGTAGAAAAAGGGTTTCAATTAACTGAGGTAGCAAGAGTCATATGGATAGACATGTGCTCTTACACTCAAGTGCACAATTTTCACTGATTGATAAACCTAACACACCACTTGAGCCCATATTCCAGTTACATCACTTCACCATTAAACTCTTCATTTACCCCCAAATGAATAGATTAACATTCAGTAAACTCTACTGAAAAATTGTCCAATTCAGTGAAGCTTTAATATAAATCTGTAACAGCCAGAAGAGAAAATTACAATTTAGCGTTTGAAAATCATTATTTATAATGCACAATTCCAGATTTCTACGCGATGAGTGTTTCAGATGTGCTTGTTAAATACGTCCAAGCAAACCTGCAAAGGACCCTCTGCAGCCTCTATATAATAACGTAGTGTATCTGTACATAGTGCACCGAACTACCCGTGCCAATAGAAAAAATAGTGGTAAGACTGGATGATGAAGATTACCAGCCACACAGCTTCAGCAAATCTGCACTCGTAGTTTTTGTTTGTTCTTATGCGTGCCTCAAATAGCTTGGATTTTCCTCCCCTTTCAAATAAATCAGGTAGGTTTTATGAGTCTGTCAATCAAAGCAGCATTTTCTATGCTGAAGACACATGACAGTATTATAGGGGCATTGCTGAAAGTCATGGAAAACGCAGAGAAGGTGGCATCACTTTAAGACGAGGTGTAAAATCAGTGGTTTTAAAGGATTGTCAGTACAGTGGGCCAAATTTTGAGGAACCTGGAATTGTTCTGTGAACACTAGATACACACATAGGTGATATTGTCTTGTAATATCTCAGAGCTACTACACCCCAAAGGCAGCTGTCACCAGTCCTTGATTAATATCATAGAATGCTCTGGGGTTGGAAGGGACCTCTGGAGATCACCCAGTCCAACCCCCTGCCACAGCAGGGTCACCCACAGCAGGTGCCACAGAAGGTGTCCAGGTGGGTTTGAATGTCTCCAGAGAATGAGACTCCCCCACCTCTCTGGGCAGCCCCTACCAGGAAAGAAGTTCCTCCTCATGTTGAGATGGAGCTTCCTATGTTCAAGGTTGTGCCCATTTCTTCTTGTCCCTTCCCTGGGCACCACTGAGAAAAGTCTGGCCCCATTCTCCTGACACCCACCCTTGAAGTATTTATGGGTGTTGATCAGAACCCCCCTCATCTCTCTCTTCTCCAGACTAAACAGACCCAAGTCCCTCAGCCTTTCCTCATCAGAGAGATGCTCCAGGTCCCTCATCTTTTTAGTAGCCTCTGCTGTCCCCTCTCCAGCAGTTCCCTGTCCTTCTGGAACTGGGGAGCTCAGAGCTGGACTCAGTGCTCCAGATAGGTCCTCCCTAGTGCAGAGCAGAGTGGGAGGATGACCTCCCTCCACCTGCTGCTCACACTCTTCCTGATAGACCCTTGGCCACCGGGGCCCATTGCTGGCTCGTGGTCATCCTGTTGTCCACCAGGATTCCCAGGTCTTTTCCTGCAGAGGTGCTCTGCAGCAGATCACCCCCAACCTGTCCTGGGAGCTGGCCTGTTGGAGAGAATATTGGGACATCCTTAAGGTCATTAAAAATATGAGAAAATAGGATGTTTCGAAATACTCTTGTAGATCTCGGGCAGGGGTTCTGAGTTATCTGGCAGCACAGGTGAGATGTGTGGGCATATTTCTTTCTTCCAGCACCAAAGCAGGTATCCGTGTGTGCAATTCTCTGTTGAGCTTTGGGTTTAAGCTCACGCGACCGGGGAGCCCGTCACTTGGAGGTATTCGGTTACGCCGCGCCAATAAACCGCTGGTTGGGGTAACCGGTTGGGAAATCAAATGCTAAGTTTAGTCATTTTTATGGGAACTGGGGAGCCGTCGCTGCAGTTGCATCCCTCAGATCTGCACATGAGTGCTTACATTTATCTTCCCTTGTGGCTGACACACAGCCTGCACAAACACGGAACGTACAATTTCCAACCTTGCTGGGCTTGCTTGGGTTATACTTTAGACTTGCAGCCACCTCAAACCACTTCTGAGGGAAGACACGACGGCAAATGTGGACTTTTCCCTACAGATGACGAGGCAATGAAAGACAAAGAACAGAACTATATATATATATATATTTATTTATTTTTAATGCACTAACTTTTTATATGGCCTATAAATCACTGGCCATTAATGAGCAGGAGCTTTTGTGTAGACTGTGCCACAGCCAGGCAGAAAGAAGCAATGGAGAGGGCCTAAGTCACAGAATCACAGAGTATCAGGGATTGGAAGGGACCTTGAAAGCTCCTCCAGTCCAATCTCCCTACTGGAGCAGGAACACCCAGAGCAGGTCACACAGGAACGCCTCCAGGCGGGTTTGGGATGTCTCCAGAGAAGGAGACTCCACCACCTCCCTGGGCAGCCCCTGCCAGTGTTCAGTCACCCTCACTGTGAAGAAATTGTTCCTCATATTGAACTGGAATCTCCTCTGTTCCAGCTTGCACCCATTACCCCTTGTCCCATCATTGAAGGGATTTTGCTTTTTAAAATAATTAATGTTGTCTTAAGTAGGAATATATTATCATTTTCCTGCGAGGAGGGAAATCGTTCCACTGACCGAGGTTACGTATCTCACCAGTCAGCACAAAACTCTCGCCTTAAAACATCGCTATCTGTTGTTCTGAATGGTTTTAATAAAATCTGTGCTGCTACAGGGGGAAAAAAATGACTTTGGAGGTTTGAGAGAGGATGAAAACAAGATTATAAACCAATCTGTCAGAGCTCAGAGATGGGCTCTGCAGAAGCGCTCGGCATCGGCATCGCTGGCTGCTCGGGATCTTTCAAAATCAGGCCCGGAGCCTGAATAAGAATGTCACCACAAGACATTTCCGTGCCATTTGCAGATTTTCTTTACAATACTTCCCGGCTTTGATTGTGCCAGAGCCTTAAAAAGCAAATCAGAGAAAAGACTCCCCTATTGTGTATCACAAAGGATAGAGCCAGAAACAGCCCAACCGAGCGCGCTGTTTCCTAATGCGCCCCTTCCCACCACAATCAGCGGAGATCTTTCACCCTCCTTCTCAGCCAACCTGGGCAACAACGCACTCAAATCTAACTAGCCTTTTATTTTTTTGATTCTTCTTATTATTACTATTTGCTGTCACATGCTGCTGTAGGTAACCCTGCCTGCTTTTCATTTACTTTCCACGTTGGGATAATAATTAGCACCGCTCGGCTATCACATGAGCCTGCTGAATTGTAGAGTTTGCCTGTTGTAGTTTAATGAGTAGTGCATACATAGATATATGGGTTTATGGATGCAGATACCATGTAGACAAAAGGATTATATATATATATATATATATATGCTGTAAAACCGTTGCTTCTGTAGATGGGTTCGACTTAGGCTCACTCTGATGCTGTTTTTATAAGCATTCCAGCTGTCACTGGTGCTGTCGTGTTTGCTACGGGGCTAAGAATTAAAGTCACAGAAAAAAAGGATTTATGCGCTTTGGAAAGCGAGTCACGAACAGAGAGACTCTGTTTTCTAGGGTTTTCTTAAAAATGCCGTTCAGAATGAACTGCTGTCTAACAGAAACGAGAAGGAGTCCTGGCTTTTCATGGTGGTGTGTAGGCTGGAGCAGAATCTGCTGCACTCCCGTGGAAGGGCTGGACGAGACGCGTTAAGATCAGGACCTGAACCAATAGCTCCTCGTGGTTCTGAGTGACTCACACAGCAGTGACTTCGCTCGGGAATCAAAGACAAACAGCAGACTTTGATTAAGGTCTCAAGAGCGTCCTCGTGTAAAGAGGAATTAACTGACACCTCCGCTAGTGGCACAGCACCGATCCATTCATCTCTGGGCAAAACCTCTAGACGGTTCATCAAAACCTCTGCGTACACTGAAGGAGGCATGAAAGGTTCACAGGAGCTCCAAGGAAGAAGGGATCCTCTGTTTTGCAGGATGGATGAGGAGGAGCTTTGGGGCTCTGGGGGTTTCAGCATATAAAAGTAAATGCTTTGGGTCGTGCCACAGGTGCCACAATCTGCTTTTCATAGAGTCACAGAATGGTTTGGGTTGGAAGGGACCTTAAACCCATCCAGTGCCACCCCCTGCCCTGGGCAGGGACACCTCCCACCACACCAGGTTGCTCCAAGTCCCCTCCAACCTGGCCTTCAACCCCTCCAGGGATGGGGCAGCCACAGCTTCTCTGGGCAACCTGGGCCAGGCTCTCACCACCCTCACACCAAAGATGCTCTCCATAACTTCTCATCTCAATCTCCCCTCTTTCAGTTTTTTAAAAAAATTCAGTTTAAAAATCTCCCCTTCTTTTAACTTAAAACCTCCCCCTCTTTTCCAGCCGGGATAGTCTTGCAGCCCCTCTGCCTGCACAGACCTTCATTTACTGCATGAATCTACATGGTAAAATACATTCACTGTATTAGGGCCACGGAGATGCTGGGAGGGCTGGAGCCCCTCTGCTGTGAGGAGAAGCTGAGATAGTTGGGGGGTTTCAGCCTGGAGAGGAGAAGGCTCTAGGGAGACCTTGAAGTCCCTTGCAGTCCCTAAAGGAGAGGGACTCTTGATGAGGGAGGGGAGCCACAGGATGAGGGGTAACAAGAAGCAAGTCTTCATGGGCTCCTGATGTAGTCAGAGATGAGATGGGTCCCTTCAAATTACATGTCAGGGCTGTGATTTAACTCAGGTGCTTCCACCTGGAAGAACCCATTTCCCTCTGATTTCTGAGCCATGAGCACAGAGGGGCTGCCAGGCTGAGGAAGGTCCCCAAGGTGAGGGGGACCTGAAGCTTGGTGGCCTAATTCCTGCCCTTGAAATGGTATCAATAAGTCCTTCAGCTTGCCAGGACTGCTGGCAAGTATTAGCCTGGCTTACCTACCAAAACATCAGAAACAAAGCTTGGTAATTCTTCCCAGCATACAAGATTTGGGTTGAACTTCCTCCTAGCCACAACGTAGCCACGATCTGGATAGGTAAAGGTAGAAGGATGTTTTAAATGGTGTGGGGGGGAAACAACAAAAAAGCCCTACAGTCTTGATATTTGCATGGAAAGGCAAGTCGTGATGAACACTACCTAGTAATTAATCAGGTTAATTACTCGTATTTTCGAAACACCAACACAATCTGCGCTGAGGCTCGGTAGTAAACGCTCTGCTGGTAGGCGTGGAATCTGTGGCCATCCCAGCGTTACGTGGTGTTTCCAGTTCTGGTTCTGGATGGATCTCCTTCTCTCCCAGGATGCAGAGCTGGGAGGCCAGAGCTCAAGCGGCCAGAAAAATGAAAGGGGAAGAAGAAATACATCGGAAGCTCCCCGCACCCCGTACTGGGGAAGAGTCAGAGGAAAGGAACGGCGAAAATGTGCCACCATGGACTGGGGGAAGAAGAGAGAGGATATGGGGAAGGGTAAACAAAGACAGGAAATATCCTGCTGGTGGTGTTAGTTCTTGATTAGGAGCCCGTTAAGTTTTGGCCAGGGGGCTAAAGGCAGAGAGACATTTTGCCAGCCCAAACCGGGAGAGAAAACAAGAAGACAATAGAACAATTAGAGAGAGGAAGGGAGCAGAAGAGAGCAAACATCTTGGCCCTATTACCACGACACACAGCTAGGGCTTTGCAGCAGCACTGCCCAGCTGCCTCTAGACTAACTGAAAATGAGAAAATAAATCAAACTGTCTTTTGAGTGTCAAGGGTAAAGAGAGAACTGTTTCTTTTCCAGCCACTGGTAACCCGATAGCTCGCCACAGCGTATTTCACACAAGGGAAGTCGGCAAAGCAACACCCAAGTGTTCCCGGTGATTAATATCCCTTAGGATCTCCAGCCACCTAATGGCATCCGGGCCTTGGTGAGGGTCAGCTGGGAGAAGGGACGGGCTGTGGGAGCAGGGTGGGCTACTGGGAGGTGCTGGAGAGGACAAGAGTACCTCTGCAGACGAGAAGAAATGAATAGTGGCAATTGAAAGGCCTCAGGAATAATGCCATGGGTGCAGAGCCATCCCTAATGTCCAGATGCACCAGTGTAGGATATGCCTTTTTTTTTCCCCCTCTGGTTTAATCCCCAAAAAGACCACAGCCTGAAACACAGCCCTGTCCTGAGACACAGAACACTGCCTCTGAAGGGATTCCCGGGAGGCATTAACCAGTGCTTGGGCTGCCAGATGTGCCACGTACTGCAGGATGAACGTTCCGGCCTGCACGGTCAACGCTTGCATCCTGAGTGGAAACCATGGAAATAAACTTCCCTGGATTATTTTTCCACCCCCCCTAGGATCTAGGTGTTTTCCTGGGTGTCTATAGCCTGGCCTGGGAGAGTCCCTCTCACATCCAGGTAAATGAAGTGATAGGACAAGGAGGAATGGTTTTGAACTAAAAGAGGGGAGATGGAGCCGAGAGCTGGGGAAGAACTTCTTTGGTGTGAGGGTGGTGAGAGCCTGGCCCAGGTTGCCCAGAGAAGCTGTGGCTGCCCCATCCCTGGAGGGGTTGAAGGCCAGGTTGGAGGGGGCTTGGAGCAGCCTGGTGTGGTGGGAGGTGTCCCTGCCCAGGGCAGGGGGGTTGGAATTTGATGATCTTTCAGGTCCCTTCCCACCCAAACCATTCTGTGATTCCATGACAAACTCTATGGGCACCAGTGGGCTGAGCCACGTGTCCAAGCTGGTGGCCCATCATATGTAATGACAGGCACCCACGTGTCACCTTCTGCTGATGAGACCAGCTGGGTCAAACACACACTGTGCCAATTTCTTGTGCTTACAGGGTTTCTCTGAATCGGCACCGTTCCGTAGCCCGGCACCACACAGACCTCCAGACCTCCAGTTTACCTTGGGTGCCTGAAATCCTTAACACAGGACACCTTCAACTGCTTATAAGCAAATTAATTCTCAATCTGTTCTATTTCATCTTCTTAATCTTTTCCTCAGAGTAGGCTTTCAGGCACTGAAGCATCCAAGTGGAAGAAAACGGTCCTAAGTCATCAAAATGACTAACAGTCCCCCTAAAAAATATCAGAACTCCTGTGCTACACACATTTTTATTTCACCTTGAAGAGGAAAAAAAAAAAAAAAAAAGGCTCTACTTCAGGAAAAAAAATGTTCTATTTCCATTTTTCATTTATGCAAATTACACTCTGAATAAATAAATCTACATAATCTTACCTCCCTGCCAGACAACTCGCAGTAACGTTTGCCAAGAGAAAGACAAGCTTTTCTGATACTAATGCATAAAACATGCTGAATAAAAAAAAATAAAATTAAAACAAATCATATTGAGTAAATAGCTGCTGTGCAGCTCTGGAAAGAATAATAGAGGGACTGATGAGTTACTCGGGATTGTCTTGTTCAATTATTTCAAACATGCTACCAGTTAAGGGTATATTTAAGTTAAGGTTTTAATAGAGATGCTTGTATCCCGAAGCACTGACATCCATAGGCATTTTTTCCTTTAATTTCCATGGAACAGGCGTGTAAACCACGTGTGTTATGGACTGCACCACCAAAGTTTTAGCTGCTGTGATGCTTCGTGGAATTCAAAGGCGTCTTTTCTCAGTGGGAGAAAGTAAGTTCCTCACGTGCTTCCCGGGGTCAGTAAGGTACGGGATGTACAAAGCCCACAGACTGAGTGGGAAGCTACCTAGGAAACTAAGAAACCTTAAGAAAATGTGATTTCAGACCATGTCTCTGCTAAGAAGCCTCAGAACAATATGGGGTTGGAAGGGACCTCTGGAGAACATCCAGTCCAACCCCCTGCCAGAGCAGGGTCACCCACAGCAGGTCCCACAGGAACGTGTCCAGGAGGGGTTTGAATGTCTCCAGAGAAGGAGACTCCCCCACCTCTCTGGGCAGCCTCTGCCAGGGCTCTGCCACCCTCACAGCAAAGAAGTTCCTCCTCATGTTGAGAGGAAACTTCCCGCTGAACTCTACCTTCGTTTAAACCATCATCAGACTGCAGAGTTAAGTGAATACACCTTGAAATACTCAAAACCCATGGCATTTCTATTTCTTCATGTAACTTCCCAACTCTTACTGAGTAGCTTAGCCGTCATCTCCCTTCCGACCCGCTTCCTCGCTTCTCCTGCGTGATGGGCAGGGAATTTACAAGACATTATCAAGAGGCAGGTTTTGAAACAGTATGCTAAAACGCCAGAAGTTAAAAAAAGAAAACAACAACCACCACCCACCCACAAGGCAGGTTACAGATTAGAAGGGCAGAAGGCCAAGACTTGGTGGGCTCTGCCTTAATATAAATCAGTAGCAAAAGAGAATAAATAAAGCGAAGGGACGTGTTCAGTGGCGGCGGTGGCTCGTCTCGCTCCACCTCACGTCGCGGCGGGCAGATTTATTCCACCCACAGCACTGAAAATACACCCGATAACTTTCCACACGGGCTGTCTCTCCTCAGCTCCGGGGAGATCCATCCCACCCCGCCACCGGCAGGCTCCAGGCCCGGCCACACTTCGCTGCTGCGGCGGCGGCGGTCGCCGGAGCCCTCACGGAGGCCGGGAGCAGCGCGCCGGCCTTTCGCCCC
>VZTM01002118.1:88785-107768 GCA_013400555.1 Jacana jacana
GGGGACGGGAACCGGGAGCGGGACGGCGGGGGAGAGGCGGCGGGTGCGGCGGTCTCGGCGGTCTCGCCTGTAGGCCGCGGCCTGGGCCGGGCCGGTGGGCTGAGGCGAGGAAGGATGGCGGGGCCAAGCCGTGGTTTGTCAGGAGGTCCCTACCCCGTAGAGCGGCCTCGGGGGCCGCAGGGCGGTGCGGAGCCTCCCCGCAGGCACACCTTTTCGGCCTTCGACCTTCCCGGTGCCCCACGGGTTGAGTCCCCCGGCCCAGTGAGGGGTGGCGGGGCTGCAGCCCCCGTCGGAGTCGGGGTGGAGCGGGGAGGTGAGGGCCTGTGCTCGGCCGTGGTGGTGTCCCGGTGCGGGGCGGGTGGCGGTCCAAGTGCTGTGTCATGGTACTGGAGAGCGGGGAAGCAGCGCGGGGGAAAGGGCCTGTATCGCCGCGCTGGGAGGGGTGGTGGATGCTGGAGGGCTGGGAACGGGGGGGTGCGAGGTGAGGGAGGGGGAAACCACCTTAAAAACGTGAAAAGGAACTAACGAGCTCTGTAGTTATTGTGAAGCTCTTTAGCTTCCGAAGCAGAAGTGTTCCTGTGTTGGTTTGTTTTTCGTGGGCGGAGATGTGTCGAATGAGGAGAGTAAAGCCGGGCTGGAGTAAAACGGGCTCCTTTTGGAGACAGTCCTGACGGGATCCCTGTCAGGGCACGGCTGTTTTCGCTGTGCCCTTAGTTCCGGGAATTGTCTCGAGCTGTGGGTAATGACAAACGACATAAACCCTGGCGGGTGAAACGTCAGGATTGGTTTGGTTGGTTTTCCTGTAATGTTGTCATTATAGGAGACTTCATTTTTGTGTGGCCTTGCAAGCCTTTGGTGTGCTGAATCCTTCAGTCCCGCTACAAGTGTTGTTTTTACCCTTATTGATGAAGGAAAAGTTGTTAATGTATTTGAGATGATAGCTAAACTGAGCTGAGAAGACCAGTCCTTCTTTTCCATCTGCCTTTCCTAACCAGGCAAAACAATGTTTATCTTATTTAATGCAAATTCGGGTCTTGGCAGTAGAGGTGAAGGAAGTCTTTGCAGCATGCTCTGTGCCCTGGACTGGTGAGAGCACTCAGTGGCTGTTACAGAAGGTGAAATTAATTCTGCTCGAATGGTGCAGTACTCCTAACACCAACTACCAACAACTTTCTGCTAGAACGGGGCTTTATTAAAGGGCTGTCACAGTCAGGCTTCTTGCTGATCTATCTTGCAAAAAAACCAAGAACTTCTGAAGAGACCCGTCTAAGTCAAGCGAGCTAATTAGCGTTGAGAGGTTACAAAGAATCTTCAGACCACTTTGAATGTTGTCTTCAGTGTTTAGGAAAGCATTGTGATAAATATGTACTCAGAGCCGTGCTAAATTCTTGTTCTTTCAAATTAAAACACCCCTTCCTGTGTCCCCTTATTCGGCTTTTATCCAAAGGAAATTAGATAATGCAAACTTATGTTAAAGGAGTTGAAGCACTGGCTTTTGGAGAATTTCTTCTAGTCCAACTTAAAAAAAATTCTTCAAACAAATTATCAAATTGGGTTTTTGTATCGAAAGCAGGTGTTGTATTTTTGTGGGATGCTTTATTTCAAGTATAGCAGGATAGATTCGAGTGTCTGTGAACTGGTCACTTAAGAAGTTTTTGTACAGTGCTTTTCAGAATGTAAAATACAATGTGTTAAGATGCTAGGATTTTAGGGCTTTCATCCTCTACTCTAAAGGCTGCTTTTTTGTTTTCCTTCTCCAAGTGCAAAATACGACAATTAGTGATCAGTATGTTACACTCACTTTTTTAAGGAGTCCAGCTAGGACAAGTTCATCAAAATTGATTTAGCAGTTTTGGTGTGTGTAAGTGATGCTTCATGGTAACAGCCTCTGGAATCCTGTCAGTTTTCAATGCCAGGTAATGCTCTATTGTTTTTCACTTTAGCCACAGGCATCTAATGTGGCTGGGAATAACAACTTCAGCATGCAATTCTGGGGCATGGTGTCACCCTACAGATGCTGTAGAATCCTGTAGCTACGGCCAGGAGAATATAATTTAGGCTTTTCTTTCACTTGCCACCCCCTGGGGAGGGCAGGGGGAAGATGACACAGGCCTTTTTGACTCTCCTTTGCTCGGTGTGATTTGGAGCGTGTTTTCACAGTCTCCTCAACTGACCTTTTATGATTGAAGCTGCTGTTTTGTTGTGCTGGATACCAGTTACTAGGATTATTATTTTTTTTTTTTTGTCAAATCTGTAGTTCTGTCTGAACGACTTCTATGTTAGTAGATAGAAGAGTTTGACTTTGTCTTCATTTTAAACTGTTTTGAGCTTTGTTTTTTGTGTCTTTGAAATCCGGATAAATAAGTGGTAAAGCCTTTTTGGTGGGGGGAAAAAAGCCTCAGCGTTGCATGTAAATAAGCAGAGCTTGTTGCAGATAGTTCTAAAATCAAAGTATTTCCCTTGAAGCAGCTGGCAGCACAACTAAATTAATGCAATTTTTTTATACTTCATTTTTTCTTCACCTTTCCTTCCCAGTTCCTCCTTCTGTTGTTCTTAGCACCAGTAGGATTTCTATGCTCCTTATCTCTTCCCATTATAAAATTTGAGTAGGGGAGTTTAATTTTAATGTGTTCTACTCCTATGTGTGTGAGTCTTTAATCAGTTGCAAACGGGTTTTCTTGCCCTGGTGAGTCTCAAATATTAACAGTCTTGCCTGCTAATGCTAGCAAAAGGAGGAGAAATTGCAAAGACCAACATGTAGCCTGCCTGGGCAGGAGGTGGCTTACTGAACTGTACGGGGAAGAACAGCGTTCTCTCTTCAAATGTACTAAGAGAAATCCAAGGTCACCAGTGTAAAAATTGAGGTGCTTCTCATTTTGGTAACGTTAGGAAAAAAAAAATGGGTGTCTGTCAGTGCAGGAAAACTGAGAAACTCTGTTCCCCAGGGAAGTAAACTCTATTTACACAGTGATTCAGAGCCTTCCTGATGGTTTTTTTTTTGTTTCTGTTATTTTTCTAAACTAACTACTTTGATCCTAATTATTTATTTATTTTTTTAAATACTGAAGCAGTAAGTGGATGGTCAGCAATTTCTCAAGGGTGGTGATGTGCCAGATCATAAGAAAAATAAGAATTAAGTTAGCAAATGGACATTTAGTGTCTTGCCTCTACAAGGGAAGAGCTTTGGGGAGCCCAGGAGGAGGTGGGTTAGGGGTGGCAGCGGCTGTTTGCAGATGCCTCTTTCAGTTTGCCTTTCCTTCTGCATCACAGCTACTTCTTTTGGCCTTTATCCATAAACTGTCAGGATCTGATCTGAGTGAGCTGCAGATGTGTATGTAAAAGCATTTGGTATGTTGAGTGAGCTGCAGATGTGTATGTAAAAGCATTTGGTATGTTGAGTGAGCTGCAGATGTGTATGTAAAAGCATTTGGTATGTTGAGTGAGCTGCAGATGTGTATGTAAAAGCATTTGGTATGTATTTACTCTTTTAATCAGGAAACAAAAAATATTTAAATACAAACCTGGAATTTTATGGTTTTTTCTTGAGCTTTTAGGATTCAGATATTCACCATTGCTTTCTTTTTCTACTGGTGCTAGAGCTGATCCATCTGTGTGCAGAATGCCTCTTAGGAATGTGTAATCCTCCAAGCCATCAAGTGTGTAGTGATATTTTTTTTTTAACTGAGTTGTGGGTTTTTTTCTTTATAATTCAAGAAATTGTGGGGGTTTAAAAATCTTTCTGTGCTTTTTTTTTTATCTTGTAGACACTTAAGTATGAGCCAGGTTTTTCTGTTAGAGAGAGAAATTTCTTACCAGCTGAAAAGTGCCTTACCCAGAGGCTGAGCTGATCTGCCAGAGATGGTACCAAAGCAGTGCAGCAATAAACATTTAGCCCTCTCTCCCTGTCTTTAGATTGGACTGGTTTAGATGAAGACGAAGACGCGCACGTCTGGGAAGACAATTGGGATGATGACAATGTTGAAGATGACTTCTCCAATCAGTTAAGGTAATCTTACTCTTAACTTACTGTTCTAGAAGGTGGGTCGACTATGTAAAATGGCATTGTTTGGTTACTATCTGAAAGCTTGAAATCTGCTTGCTGTAAAAAAAAATAGCCATCAGAAATAAATGAAGGTGTGCTTTTGCGTCTAGAGCTTTCAGAGCCAGACCGAGGGGTTACAGCAGGGTTTGAGGTTCTGATCAGCATTTCATCCTTTAACTGTGGTGCTGCCATCCCTGGAAGCTACCTGCTCAGGCTTCTGTGGTGTTACTTAGGACGCGGATCTCTGCGCCTTGCGATGCAGCTGACACTTCTGCAATTTAAGTCCTGTTCTGAGGACTCTTTCTAGGTGTGTGTGACAACTGAGTTGTACTGCAAAGACTAAAGGCAAGAGATCCCAGGTTGTTTCTCCTGTGGTATGCAAGGTGTGGTGTTAGAAGTTGTTGTTGTTTTTTTATTCTGCCTTCAAATAGCTGTTCAATGCTGTTCCTTGTCCAAACGGACCAATTTGCCAGAGATTAGTTTCTGTCTTAACGTTAAGGGTCCCATCTTGTGCACGATGAACATGCTGTCTATGAGCAACATAGCAAAGCAATTGTTTGTAATGTGCTGTAAAAAAAGGGATAGCAATTTGGATGCCTGTAATCTGCTTGTTTAATCCTTTGTGTCACTTGTGGTTTCACTTAATCCTTTACTGATGCATAATTATAATTTAAATTGTTTCAGGCATCGGTACAAACACACGTTTTATAATTAACCTCCCAGTACGCTGTGTGAGGAGCAGGCAGCCTGGAATACACCCTGGTTAAACAGTTCCTGGGTTGATCTCCCTGGCTGTACCTGTGGAAGGCACAGAAATAGTCTTTGATAGATAGTTGTTTCTAATAAGGTTGAAAGGCAGTCAAACTGGAAGAGTGGAGAACACCTAGCGAAACAGACTTTGAAGGGATAGGGTAATTCTCAGCAAACCTTCGCTACCCGTGCCGTAACTGCGGCCTGTAGTATTGGTGACTGTTCACTCGCCTTAAGATTCCAGTTCCTGGTGTTGCTTGGCTGCAGCAGAGTGTTTATTTCATCTTCTCAAGGCGCTGCAGTCCTCTGCTTCTAAAATTCCCCTGTCACATCTGTCAACTGAAATCATTTGGGAAGTAGGTGCGTTTGTTGTAAATAGCTCAGATCAGTGTGCCCTTTTGGTTTAGGGAGATCTTGAGAATAGGACTTTGATAATTCTTTTGTTTTTATTAATGCTACTAATGAGATAGCACTTTGGTTTTATTATGTCTGGAGTTGGCTGTAGGCTCACAGGTGCTGCTTTGCGCTGTGTAGTTGTACTCAAGCCGCAGTGGGTCAGAGTACAACAGCAGATGAAGGCAAGCATTTGCATTTTTCATTTAAAGTCACTTCTAGTGATCCAAGATACCGAAGTTGAAGAACTATAGAGATGGTGAGGTCGAGGTTATTGAGGCGAACCAAAAAGCAGTAGGACATGTTCATATTCTAAGCCGATTGATTGTGTATTGTGCTGTGTATTTAATTTGTAAGAGTTGGAGTGTCCGACTGTTTTGTCAGTGCGTTGTAATCCACCCCTCTCTCTTTCTGTGCAGAGCTGAATTAGAAAAACATGGATACAAGATGGAAACCTCATAGTTTTTGCTGGATATGGAGTGGTTTAACATTGAACTGTGGACAGACTGTGTTGGGAAAGGAAGAAAAGGTGGCAAATGAGAAGACACGCTTGGTTCATTGTCTGCTTGGATTTATTATTGTTTTGTATAAAAAAAATAAAGTTTTTAATCTTAACCTACTCAAATGTTCAGCCTCTGCTAAGCTGGTAACTTGTGTTTTGGTTCTGCAGTGCCTTGTGTGACACAGCTCATGGCATGTGGTGGTATCACACCAGCTCCCGTCCCGGAGGGGTGAGAGTTTTGTTACTGATAAGCGTTAAGGCAGTAAAGGGTGAGCATTGCTCTTGTAGGGGATGCGGAGACGTCAGAGCTAAACCACTCCTGCATTCCAATTAAAATGCAGCAGAAGTAGGAAGGAGTTTGGGGGAGTGATGAAGCTTCTTCTGCCTCGAGCTTTTTCTTTCATAATCGTTATATTTCTTGTTAGTAATTTCAGGAGGGTGCCAGTTTGACAGCCTCGAAAGCTAACACCCATCTTACACCGGCAGAAATCCACGCTCTCCCATCTCGCTGTCGTTTTTCCTGCCCCTTGAAGAGGAGACCTCTCTGGAGGTGGGAGAGAAGTTCTTGTCCTCCTCCTTATTTAAGTCTAGGAACCTCGGCTGAAATTGCCTCCAATTTACGGCAGTTCATCTGTATCGCACAAGTAACGCGCCTGCTGAGAACGGAAATGGAGCCTCCAACTCGTTTCATGGAGGGCCAACAAATAGTTCCCAGATAGATAGAGCGGCAGCGACTGGATTCGATTACTCCCTGAGCTGGGAAACAGAAGGTGGAAATTACAGAACCTATTACCAATTCCATGAATCCTCCCCAAAGGAGCTGTTAAAGGCGGTGAGCGCAGGGGCGTAGGGAGAGACGGTGATCCTGGAAGTGTAGGCCAGGACTTCACATTTTAAAAGAATTATTATGGGGTGTTTTTTTTTTAATACTAAAGAGGCAAATGGAGCTGCGTGCTCCTGGAATTGGAGTTTGCTGCTTGCTTGTTCAGCAGTTTGCTGTAGGGAAGCAGGGACCTAATTGTTATTGAAAGTCAGCTTTCAGAATAAAGGTGTTAGTTGGTGGGTGTGCAGCAATGGAATTCAGTGCTTTGACCTTGTGAACTAAATAAGTGTCTCACCTTATGGTTGCCTTTGTTAACTGAAGATGTGAGGGAACTTCCCCCTACCCGAATTATTTAGGTGCTGCTGAATTTATGGTATTTATAAATATATATATATAAAGGTATAAATATAAGATTTGCCCTGACCTTTCAGGAGATCTGGGGGCATCTGATCAACACCTAGAAATACTTCAAGGGTGGGTGTCAGGAGGATGGGGCCAGTCTGGTTTCAGTGGTGCCCAGGGACAGGACAAGAGGGAACGGGCACAAACTGGAACACAAGCAGTTCCATCTGAACATGAGGAGGAACTTGTTTGCTGTGAGGGGGGCAGAGCCCTGGCAGAGGCTGCCCAGAGAGGTGGGGGAGTCTCCTTCTCTGGAGACATTCAGACCCTCCTGTGGGACCTGCTGTGGGTGACCCTGCTGTGGCAAGGGGTTGGACTGGATAGTCTGCAGAGGTCCCTTCCAACTCCAAATCATCCATGAGGTTGCTCAGCTAAAGCCTTCCCTTGCTATCGGAATGGTTCCACAAAACTAAATGTTTTGGCTTGTGTTGGATGCGTTCAGTTTGTCCAATTCTGTGCTGTTTGGGGGAAAAACAAAAGGCAGGCCCATTTGTATTACAAGTGTCTTGTTCACATTGAACTGTGAGGTTTGGGCAGCCCAGTTGAGCAGGACACACAGTCCTGGAGCTCACATTTTGGTGAGCAACCAACGCAGAGTGTGTGTGGAGCAGCAAATAACCCAAAAGCCAGTTTGTGAGGTTAGGGGGGGGGGAATAAAGTATCTTTGGTGCAATTCTGGGGGTGCTGGTGTTAGTTAAATGGTGAGTATTGGGAAGTTGAGGGGGTCTGATGGAAGGAAAGAGTAGTAACACCCCACGTTGGCTGCTTTGAAGGTGGGTTTGAGGGTCCGGGCTGTGAAGTGCCGTCTGCGGCAGAGGGTTTGTTGCGGAGCGGTGTGAGAGTGGAGCGTGTGGTGAAATCCAGCCCTTCCTGCGGGCTGGTTGGTGGCCTCTCCAGTTCCTGCTCCCTTCTTCATTTTCTTGCCCTTGAGTTTGCCGTGTAGTCACGTTGTCCCTCTTACTTTAAGCTTTCTAGGACAAAACCAGCGTGGGGACTGTTTTATTTCTTTCCAAAAATTTTCACTCAGCTGTTTTTGAGACTGAAATAAGACCTTCTTTTTGTGCCCTTTTTCCCCCTGACCTTTGAGGGCTTTGGTGTTCTAGGGGGAAGTTGAGATGGCTGTCCAGGATGTCCCCATGGCCAGTCACCCTAATTTATCTGCTGTGCACCTTTGAAAGGAAATAATCTTCCCAGGTGCTTGGAAGCTTGACTTCTTTAGGTTGGACATGCTAACGTAGGTCTTTTTTGGAGGCCTTTTTTGGTCTCACCTGTTTCAGTGATCCGTGTTGGCTGAGGAACACGTGAAGTGTGGCAGATGGGAACATGTTATGGGGGTGAGGGATAGAAGACCAAGGATTTGGGAAGGAGAATCAGCCTTCCAGTACCTGAAGGGGGCTCCAGGAAAGATGGGGAGGGACTCCTGATCAGGGAGGGAAGGCACAGGACAAAGGATAATGGTTTCATACTCAGAAGAGATTGAACTGAGATGTGGGGAAGAGCTTCTTTGGTGTGAGGGTGGTGAGAGCCTGGCCCAGGTTGCCCAGAGAAGCTGTGGCTGCCCCATCCCTGGAGGGGTTGAAGGCCAGGTTGGAGGGGGCTTGGAGCAACCTGGTGTGGTGGGAGGTGGCCCTGCCCAGGGCAGGGGGTTGGAACTAAATGATCTTTAAGATCCTTTCCAACTCAGGCTATTCTAGAATTCTTCAATTCAGCGCTCTTGTCTCAGAAAAAGCTCTTGTTTCCCCACGGAGTCTGTGCCTCCCTCCCTCTGCACAAGGGCAGGAACAGCTTCTCTCTCCCGGTACGTTCTGCCCCTGGGTCAGGGTGTGCCCTGTGCCCTGCTCTATTCAGGAGGAGTGGATTTGGGCAGCCTCTGCCTGCTTTGCAACCGCTCTGTGGCATTTTCCACCCTGGGGAGGAAGGAGGAGCCTTTGCCCCTCTTTGAATTTCAGGCTGATTTGGAGAAAGGCTGGGTGCGAAGCCCCCAGGACCCCCCCCGTTTCCCTGGGGTGGGGAGCAGGGAGAAGGTTCCACACGGTCAAGCATTTCTTTGGCTGGTTCCTGCAGCTCCTCTGCAGCGTCTCTGCCCGGCAGGATCCATGGGGTACCAGATCAGCCACCCAGAAGGAGGAGGAACCGGCGTTAAAGCCTTTGCAGCTTTTGTAAGGAAAGAGGCGAGGGGCTCCACACCTCGCTGCCTTTCCCCCCCCCCTCGCTTTTCCCTCCCCCTGATTTTTTTTCCTGACCTTTGTTGGTTTTATTTGGGTGGTTTTGTTTCGTTTTGGTTTTTTCTTGAAGGCTGACAAGGGCTAATAAATCCCCCGGGGGAGAGGGTGAGCGTAGGAAAATACATGATGCTAAAACTAAAGACGATGAGAGTAAATATACGTGGAACCAGGAATTTATATTGCCCAGTTCCAGCATTTCTGACCCCCTTTCAGACATCTGACTTTCCAGCCCTGGTAACAATCTTTTAACACCGGGATGATTTCCCTGTTTGCATAACAATGCAGCTAAATTTGATTGAACTCCAAGGCCTGCAGGGAAGGAAGAAGATTGATGCCCAGGAAAGTATTTTGGGAGGGGATTTCGCTAAAGAACGGGTGTTAGGGTAACATTTCAAACGCCCCCAGACCCTTCAAGGCTATGAAGCGTGTGATACCAGTGTAAAAGATATGCAAGCTACAATTGGGTGGCCGTTTTGAACCCCCCCGTCGTGCGTTGCCACCCCTGGCGTGCGGTGGGCGAGCGCCTGTCGTCAGCCACGCGCCGAGGGCAGCGCCTGTGAGATTCATTAAGTCATTACCCGGGAACATTAATTTCAAATTAATTCCAACAGTCGTCTTCAGGCATTAGCAACCAAATTAGGAGACCGGAGGCAAACAGTAATGCGGCTTAATACTTTTAATAAGTGAAGGCAGTTGAGGCGATTTGCATAAATGGGATGATAAGCCCTCATTTAATGGGCTTCCCCCTTCTTCCCCTTCCCCTTTGTGAGCTCCCAGGCTCCACAGCCTGGGTCTCCCCCTGCCTCGTGCTTGCCTCAAATCCTTCCCCACCTTGGCTTCAGGATTTAGCAGTCGGGTTTTCTGGAACGGGTTAGGGTGAGCTGTCACCTCCTGGTGCCCCACCCCCCCAAACCTGCAGCGTGGAGGGATGGAGCCACCATTAACAAGGCCCCCAGCAGAATAAATGGTGGAGAACTAAAATAACCACACCAAGCCAACAGCCGAAACAAAACCAAAAAAGGAGGCAGATGAGGGCGTGGGGAGTATGTGGAGGGGGATGCTTGCCTGCAGGCAGATGAAAACCAGCCCATCAGCTGTGGGTCAGGGGGAATGGATAATGTCCATGAGCTCTTTTCATCTTTTCTGCCCCGAGCACGAGGCTCCTCATGAAAAGGAGCAGGCGCTGGGCTGGGTTTTTTGCACCTGAGGGAAGCATGGCTGCTCCCTGACTCATCCAGGATGAGAAACCAGCCCTGCCCACCCGCCTTGGGTTCCTCCTGCCAGGGGGGAGATGAAAGCACCTCCTGCCTGATGGGGTCTGGGGGATGTCAAAGGTGAGAGAGGGCAGCTAGGGAGGGAGGGAGGGTGCTGGGCTGGGTTTCTCTTCCTCACGGCATTGCTTTGTGGTGTCCAAGTAGGATCATGGAATCACATGGGGTCACAGAATTGTAGAGGCTGGAAGGGACCTTCGGAGAGCATCTGGTCTAACCACGCAGTGACACTGTACAAAGCAAGCCTCTCACATCCATGAAGGGTAAAAGGACCACTTGTCCCAGTCACAGGAGTACTGTCAAGCTGGCCAGTGTTGGGACCTTGTTTTTCAAGACCTGTGTGACGAAGGGATGCGACAGGGCCACGTCTCCCTCAGGTAAAGCTGAGGTGGTACCAGCAAATCCAGAATACAAAGATGTGATGCTTATATTTGTGCTCAGCTCAGCACCACTTTCTTATGCCAAAGAGACATGGATTGGGTCGGGTCAGGTCCAGGGAGACCTTGGAGCTCCTTTCAATCCCTAAAGGGGCTCCAGGAAAGCTGGGGAGGGACTCTTGGTCAGGAAGGGGAGCCATAGGATGATGTGGAAGGGTTTGACTCTGGAGGAGGGGAGATGGAGCTGAGCTGTGGGGAAGAACTTCTTTGGTGTGAGGGTGGTGAGAGCCTGGCCCAGGTTGCTCAGAGAATCTGTGGCTGCCCCAACCCTGGAGGGGTTCAAGACCAGGTTGGAGGGGGCTTGGAGCCACCTGGTGTGGTGGGAGGTGTCCTGCCCAGGGCAGGGGGTGGCACTGGGTGGTCTTTAAGGTCCCTTCCAACCCACCCTGCTCCAACAGGTCCATGTCCTTCTGATGTTGGTAGCCCCAGAGCTGGAGCAGCACTGGGTGGGGGGAATCTCCCCAGAGTGGATCAGAGGGGCAGAATCCTGCCCTTGCCCATCTGGCCACGATGCTGGGGTCACAGTCCAGGGTGTGAGGGGCTTTCTGGGCTGCCAGCACAGTTTGTTGTCTCCTATGGAGCTTCTCATCTACCAACACTTCCAAGTCCTTCTCCTCGGGGCTGATTTCAGTCCGTTTTCCACACAGCCTGAATTTGTGCCTGGGATTGCTGTGACTCCAGGTGCAGGACCTTGTGCTTGGCCTGGTTGAACTTCCAGAACCCCATGGGGTTCCCGTCGGAACCGTGCTGGTGGGTCAGCATGAGCCATCCTGCTTTGAGTGGGGAGGTGGTCACAGAGGAGCATTTTTGCCTCCATGGGAGGATGCCTCCGTGGTGCAAGCAGGTGACTTTTCTAGCTACGGTGACAGTGATCATCTGAGGCACTTCAGCATCAGTTCCATGGTGAGCACCGTGAGCTGTCATCACTGATTGCTCTCACCGAGACTTCAAGTGATTGGAGAAACTGCCCCACGCTCAGGAAAGGAGCAGAATCTCTCCAACAGACAGCTGGAAAGTCTTGAAAACAAATACACGGTTAGTTTGGGAGGGGAGGGGTTAAGTCAAACGTGGCATCACTTGGATTGGAAAAACACGTGAAGAAAAGGGGGGGGGGGGAAAAAGGGGAATTGTGGAGACGTCAAGAGAGATGTGGAAATGCAAAAGGGTTAAAAGCCACAAGAGCCACTGAGCTGAAGAGGGTAAGAAATGTTGAATTCAGGCTGAGGCCACCATGGGGCAAAGGATCTGGTGGCCCTCGGGGAGGGGGGGTGTTGCAGCAGGATGGGTGGTCCCCATGGCTGAGTGCTGGAGGGGTTTCGCTGGTGGCTCGTACACAGGGCCTGGGCTGGGCCTCTCTGCCACCTGTATGTCCACATGCCTCTCTTATGAAGTGATGGTGAGCTCCCCAGTGGGTGTCCTTTGGGGATAAACCTTCCCTGTGGTGGACACTTCTCCTGCAGGAGGTTTTACTTGGAAATGTTGGACGTGGCAACTGGTTTTCCAAGGACATCTCTGTGCAATCCATTGTGCGTCCCTGCTCCTGGGCACACCCTGTGGCAGCAGCCAGGATGCTTCTGGGTGGAAAGTTTTAATTTTCAGAAAATATTTGGTTCCTGAAGCCCCAGGTCTCTGTGGGAATGCTCTCAGGGAATGGCTGGGTGGGGAGAGGTCTCCTTCTGCACCTTTAGCTACAGCCCACCAGCCAAGGACCTGTGTCCCCGGTGTGGGGATGGCAACCAGGCCCACACCCTTTACTACAGCCCACCAGCTGAGGACCTGTGTCCCCAGTGTGGGGATGGCAACCAGACCCACACCCTTAACTACAGCCCGCCAGCTGAGGACCTGTGTCCCCAGTGTGGGGATGGCAACCAGACCCACACCCTTAACTACAGCCCGCCAGCTGAGGACCTGTGTCCCCAGTGTGGGGATGGCAACCAGACCCACACGCTTAACTACAGCCCGCCAGCTGAGGACCTGTGTCCCCAGTGTGGGGATGGCAACCAGACCCACACCCTTAACTACAGCCCACCAGTTGAGGACCTGTGCCCCCAGTGTGGACCTGTGTCCCCAGTGTGGGGATGGCAACCAGACCCACCGGTGATTTGCTGGGCAGGGTCTTTCACTCCATCACTTGTGCAGAGTTCCAGCAGCTCCTGGGGCTTTGCTGAGGAAATGGTAATAAGTGAAAATTCCCTGGTTTGTTTTTTTTGGGGGGGAATCCCATGCTGGGTATTTACCAATATTTCTGCCATTTTAAGGAATTCACAGCCTGAGATCCTGTTGCTCATTTTTACCAGGTAAAGTTTAGAGAATTGATAGCAGTGTATTTCTCACTGTTTTCTATCACCCAACACTGATGTATCTGAAATGTCTATCTTCTCATAAAAGATAGCCCTTTTTTTGCTTTCCCCTACCAGGGGGTTGCCAAACCTGTCCTTTTAAGAGGGTCAGAGCCCACAGGAGAGCTTCCACCTCAGCCCAACCCCTTCCCTCCCTGGGACTTGACCCAGATGGGGCTGTATTTTGTTACACCTCCCGTGGACCCTGCATCCTTCAATCTGCCATCTGTCCTTCTCCCTCCGTCAGGGGATTTAGTAGATGGGGTTGCCCAGAGATTTTTATCACTTCCAGCGTGCAGGGATAAAAACTCTCCCCTGCTCAGAAATGGGGTGAATGATGTGGAGGGTTACTGGGCCAGAAGAAGGGGTGCAGAGCTCCGGGTCACCAGATGGTGGAGGGGAACCACAGGGTTCCCCTCTGAGGGAACCTCTGAGGGGTGAAGGTGGTGGGGTGGCAAGAAGAGCAGAGGTTGCCTTCTCAGTGGAGTCAGCACCGTGATAACATAGCACAGCATTTTCAATATTCCACTTAACTACCACCACTCATAATTAGCAAAGAAGTGAATTACATGCTAGTAATGATCACTAGAAGTTCCCATAAGCCTTTCCCATTGAAGTGGTCTTTTGTGTTATCAGAGGCCGACGGCCTCTTGGATGGTCACCCGGTGTTTCAGTGGCTTTGAACTCTCATTTCGGTTTCATTTGAAATAAAAAGCCGAGCAAAAGCGATATTATAAGCACAGGGCTGTGTTTATTTTCCCAGGGGAATGTGTTAGCATTTCAAGGGGGGGAGGAACAAAAAAAGAATCTGCCTAGAACTCCCCGGGTGATGGATCACTGGAGCGATGCTTGGAGAAGGTTGTGAAGGGGTGAGGTGGGGATCTGGGTTCCCCAGTAATGAGGTGGAAGTTGAGGCGCAGCCAAGGGAATGTCCACGAAGCAGGAGGTGTGCAAGGGCTGCGTTACTACAAGGGCCATCGAGTCACAGGGTGTCGGGGAGCTGGATTTTGCTGGAGATTCAGCAATTTAAGTAACCTGATCAAGTGTCATAATTGATTGGAGGTTCATTTCCTCTCTTGGAAACCATTAAGGGTGGTCATTGCTCGCCAAAAGCATTTAATACATCCCCACACTGGAGTGAGGGTGTTTCTCCCCCCTTGCCAGCAGAAGACCAGTGTGTGGCCAGTAAGCGGTGGCCAATGGCTCCGTGCCACCAGCCATGCAAGCCCTTAAAAAGAGGTGCAGTGCCCCCGACGTGCAGAGGGAGCCGCGCTGGGAGGATGATGGATGGGGCTTTCCCCGACAGCTTTGCCAGCCTTTACTGAGCCAGGGAGGGGTGTTCCTTGGGAAGCAGCGTGGTGGGACCATGCTTCCTTCCTCATGCAAAGAGCCAAGGCGTCAGGACTTTATTAGTCAACCCACTGGTGACCTTCAGCTGCCTACAAGGTGTTTGCCTCGTGTCTGAAAGGAGAAGATGCCTGAGGGCAGAGGTTGGTCTAGGCTTGCTCCTCCCATGGATGGTGGCCACCGTTGGTGTCAACTCACCTCTTGCTCCTTCCTCCTGGTGACAGTTGCCAAAGTGCCCATCTAAAGCTGGGCAGAAAAACCTCTCTGTGGGAAGGGGATCTCCATGGCAATGCCCTGTCCAGATCACGGGGAAGGTTCGGTGGTGTTAGATGCTTCCCGTGTCACATGCAGACAGCAAAGGGTTGCCTCTTCAACATGTTTTGAAGTAATCTCTCTTGGCTGTAGCCCACAGGAGAGATAACACAGCCTCTTCTCATTTGGCAAAGTGAGTGCTTCAGCCCATAGGAAAGGGCTGTTGGGTTTTTTTTTAAATTGTATTTTAAGCAGTGCTTGAAAAATAACTGGCTTTATTTATAAACGACGTGCAAGCAACGTGAAAGAGCTGCCATCCTTGCAAATCCGGATCTCTGACCTCCAAGCAGGCACCGTGGTCTCCAGTGAGCAGATTTCTGTGGGCTCTACGGAAGTACTCCCACCAGGTAGGTACCCGATTGGGCCAACTTAGTGTAAACATTATAATCAGCCAAAGCAATTACTGAGGAACAGCCTATTATACACACAAAATTCAAGGTATGTATTAGGGATGTTCTGTTAAAATTGGTGAAAGTCCTCTATTTCAGCAGCGGGAAGAAAAGCCTTCTTTTTTTTTTTTTTTTTCCTTTTCATGCTTCATTTCAGCAAAGACTTAAATATAGTTGCATTTATATTTTGCACCTTGGAAAATATTTGTATTTTGAAATAACACATTAAAGCTTTGAGCCTGAAAACACTAATGCACAGGAGTAACTTTATTTATACATTAGGAATATTTTAGTCAAATGGTCTAATGTTTGCAGAATCAGTTCTGTAAAATAATGTACTATTTTATGTTGTACCACTATTGGTGCAAAAATTAATGGATGCATTATTTAAATCAGGCATTTAGAGAGAAGCTTTGGAGCCTGGCTGGTTTTTTGCTATCAAAGTGTTGGAAGAAACAAGTAAATAAAATCTGAGGGGATGGGAATTGAAGAACGGAGGGAATGAAGTGAAAGCATGTGAAACGCTCAAGACGTGAGGAGCACCTGCTTCAGCCTGAAATGCCCCAGGTCCAGAGCACCAGCAATCTTCAAACCTTCCCTCCCACCCAGGGTTTAGGAAAAAATTCTTCCCAGCAAGAGTGGTCAGTCAGTGGAATGGGCTGCCCAGGGAGGTGGTGGAGTCCCCATCCCTGACTGTGTTTCAGAGTCGATTGGATGTGGTGTTGAGGGATCTGGTGTAGGGGAGAACTTGTAGAGTAGGGCTGATGGTTGGACTCCATGATCCCAAGGGTCTCTTCCAACCTGAATGATTCTATGATTCTATGATAAAAAAGCTGGCTCTCTGGCTGTACCTGGCTATCCTTAACCCTAGGAGGGATATTACCTCCTGTAGCCTCGGTCTTCTCTCACGTTGGAGTTTGTTATAGGGGGAGGCATTTATTTTGGCACGTGTGAAGACATTGGCAGAGTGTACTTCGGAAACCACAAGTGCTGTTTGAGCTGATGGGTGAAGGGTGACTCCCTAGAAAGTGTATTTGTCTGTACAGCAGCCATGGTTTTACCAAAAAAAAAAGCCCTCCCCTGATTTCCCCAGCCTCAAACTTGAATTACAGGGAAGGGCAAAGGAACGCCCCGGTGAGCGCTGAGTCCAAGCTCAGCTGGGGGGGCTGGAGCTCTACAACAATTATTT
Source organism: Jacana jacana (assembly GCA_013400555.1). Taxonomy (NCBI): domain Eukaryota; kingdom Metazoa; phylum Chordata; class Aves; order Charadriiformes; family Jacanidae; genus Jacana; species Jacana jacana. The sequence continues at coordinate 105,207 of VZTM01002118.1, forward strand.
ATTAGTACTAAATATTTTATAAGAGCCAAAGGTGGACTGTCCTTACAGTTGGCAGAAATTGAATCCCTGAAGCTGGGTAACGGCAGAGCACGTACAGCCTTTTCTTCTGTGCCAGTTTCCTCCAAGATTGGTGTTGTGTCATCGTTGGGTTTTGTTAATAATTGTACCTCCAAAATCCTGTGAGAAGGAACCACGGTTTCCCAGCAGGAGTGAGAACTCACAAACCTTTGGGACTACTATGGCTTAGGTAATCTCCCCAAATATCCACACTTCCTAAAAACGTCTAAATGATTCCCATGCCCTTTAAATTGTTTAAATGAAGCACATTTTCCCTTAAAATAATTAAAGGTTCCGTGACAAATAGTTGCTAGTTGGCAAATGCCTTGTAGGTGATGCAGAGTACCTTGGAGCTGCATATAAAGGATCATGTGGGGTTTTTTTCCATAGACTTGATGTGTTGGATCCCAGTCAGAAATTGTAGTTGGGACAACTGACCCTGGAAAACATGGACTTTTCTGCAGCAGAGGGAAAGCAGCCTTTGGAATAAAGGGGATGCTTAATTTGTGAATATGACATAGTGCAGACTTCCTTGCCATATTTTCCAGCGTTTTGTCCTGCCCTCTGGCCTTGAACTACCAGGAGAGCAATTTGTCTTGTGATGTTTGGTGTTTCTGTGGCTGATGCCAGAGCAAACTGGAGTAAGGAGAGAAAAAGGCAAGTGAAAATTAGCAAGGTGCCACGGAGCAACTTAAAAACTAAGGTGAAACGTTAGATGTCTTCTATGGGCTGGTCTCATCTCACGGGGAATTAGCCATAGAGCAAGAGGGAATGGCTGCAAGCTGCAGCAGGGTAGGGTTAGGCTGGACATTGGGAAAGAATTCTTCCCAGAAAGAGTGGTCAGAGCCCGGACTGGGCTGCCCAGGGAGGTGGTGGAGTCCCCATCCCTGACTGTGTTTCAGAGTCGATGAGATGTGGTGCTGGGGGATCTGGTGTAGGGGAGAACTTTGTAGAGTAGGGCTGATGGTTGGACTCAATAATCCCAAGGGGATCCAACCTGAATGATTCTGGGATTCTATGATTTTAGCTCCTCGGCTCTGTACTATCAGCTGAAATACATGGCAGACACTTCTGAGGGTGGTGGGGTGTTTATATATATGTTTATTTATATATATATATATCTGTATATATGTGTGTGTGTGTTTGTATACAATCTTTGTGGTATTTGCCGAAACAACCCAAACATCACACAGACACCCCTAGGGTGAAGCCCGATCATGGGCACCGTTGAACCACCCTCTTTCTGCAGTTGAGGCAACAGCAGTTTCCCCTGGTGGGAAGGGAAATCAAAGAGGGATTTCGAGTCATCCGCTCAAAACGGGCACTCGGCTCAGCCCCAGCCGCTCCGGTTTTCCCAGCGGCAGCGGGTGGTGTTGTGGTGGAAGAAAAACCTGCCATCCAGAGGAGGTAGATTTGATGGAAGAGAAGTGAATTAAGGAAGATTACAGCAATGTTCAAAGACAGCTGGAAGCTTAAAAACCCACCACCGATCTGCTGGTACCAAGTGAGGGCCAGCAAATGCAAGAGCTCGGTGAGAACCCCTCACGCTGTGCCCTTGGTGAAGCCGAGCCTTTCTCGTGGTGCTGCAGGAGTCTCCAGAAAAGGGACTTTTGCTGCCAGCCTACTGGGCAAACACCCACAGAGGGTCTTGTGCAGAAAACATCTCTGTGTTGCCCTTTGATTCTAGCCCCAGTCCATTCCCAGTATCTCTGGGAGAGTTCCTGGAGAACTGCTCAGAAAGGGCAAACGTTTGGCTGTGCTTGGGGCAACTTCTCACTTTCTGCTCCCTCTGTGCCAAAACAATTACGTATATTCTTCAGGGCCGATAAAGTTACTCGGCTCTGAAGCCAGAAACATGTGTTGAAAAGCCAAGGAGCATTAAAGGCTCTTTTTTCCCTTTGATTCTAGCCATTTCACACACATTTTCCCTGAGCCGTGGCAGGCTTCCAGCGCAGAGCAATCCCAGTGTTGCTCCTCTCGCAGGCACACGTGTTCACACATTAAATGTCCGTGGTACCTCTCACCCCAGGTTCCTGCTATTTCTTCTCCTTGCCATCCAAGGTTGGTTTGCTCCCGACCACCGCTGGGCTGAACGAACCCGGTGGCACCAGCGTGGCTGCTGCGCGTGGGGAAAAAAAACCCATCCCTCATTTTGGGGAGGTTTTTTATTTTTTGATATTTTTTATTTGCATTTGTTCTCAGAGCCCTCAGCGTTATTCAGTTGCCCAACAATCACGTGTTGGTGGAGAGGAGGCAGGTTAAGTTATAAAAGATGAAGTGGTGAGGTTCTCGTTTGCGGAGGGTAGTTTGTCCCCACCGTAGTGCAGGTACGTGTCGTCAGGGCGGTTGGAAGGAGCCCTGCTCTAGAAACGAGACTGAGATTTGCCAGCTGGGTTTCAGAGCCCTGTTCCCTGCCTGTATTTGTTTAGCATCGCAGAGAAAATCCAGCTCTCCTGCTGCTTTCCATTTCCCGAGAGCCCCCCCACAGAATCACAGAATGGTTAG
>VZTM01002119.1:13717-30607 GCA_013400555.1 Jacana jacana
TCAGAATCATCAGGGGAAATATGTGATGGAAAAACATTGCCACTAGAAATATTTAAGGCATAGTAACAAACTTGGGAGTCTGAGGGTTCCCTGTAAGGGCTTACTGAGATTCACTACTTCTTGGGTTCTTCTTGCAGCAACTTTGGAGAGTTCATCCAAATACCCATGGATCATTAACTCACCCCATCTTATACAGTGAGTTGAAATTTTGCTGCTTTATAGTCTTTCCTCATTGTAACCAATTTTTATTCTTCTGTTGTTTTTTTTTCACAGTAGCTCTACTAATGTTGTTTCTGACATTCTCATTCCTAGAATATCTCAGGTATATTTTGGTATAAATTCTTATATGCCTATGTGGTTCTGAAATTATTTTCACTTTCTTCTACTCTTGGTAGGTGCAAAAACGAAAATCACCTAAAACCCATCACTACAAGAAAATTAATAATTACACTATTTAGTAAACTAAAATGTTAAAATTAAAATGCTTTCAGTATTCATCTCTTTTGTTAAATGCATTTTCCTGAGCCAGACATAAAAGAAGTATGAGATCTTGTTAAGATTCTGAATAAGGGTACATATTTCAGTTACAATAACACTCTTAATTTGCAAGTCCAGAAACAAAGCTTCCACTGGAGTTCTTATTTCAGGCCCATTCTCACCAAAGACATACAAAAAATGTCACATCTGAATTATGCTGAATTATGTCCAAAAACTATTCAATGCAAGGTTCCTACCACAAACAAAGCATTGCTTAGTAGGTGGGGAATCCCAAATATACAAATGCAACAATATCATAAANNCAAATGCAACAATATCATAAATCATATAATTTTATTCTGTAGCCAAGAGAAAGAACCTCTGAGATTCACTAAAACTGTAGAGAAAATTAACATGTACTGCTAGAAAGATCAAACTCAGAATTCCAACTTTTGATCTAATTTTTGATCCAATTATTCAGCACACTAAACAATATTTTGATATTTAAAATAATACTAAAATTTGGTTGTAAAACACCCAGTAATTTAATGTAAAAGATGGAGATGCATGTGATTTTAATTTTCTTTATACACCTAATGGGTAGGTTGATAAACTGCTTTTTTGAAAAGATAATGATTTTAAGGCAGGCAGAAGAAAAGCGGAGCATGTTCTGAGGAACAGTGACTAAACCAACAGGCCTAATTTTTCTAAATACAAACCTGAAAGTAGAGATTGCATAACCAATGATCCAAGTCTTGTGAAATAAAATTTTCAATTTTTTTGAATCGATCAACTTTGAAGTCGTAATGGCCTCTAAGGAAGGGGCATTTATATTTTCCCTCCAAAGCATTAAAATTATTGTCACACAAGGGAAAAGCTCCCCATCCCACTTCTCGATCAATCCAAGTACAGGTTCCACGAAGAAGGAAGACTTCAAAGAGGAGGACCATGCCTGGCTTCACAGCTTTTCTAGGTGGTAGAACCTAGCAAAGGAAGAAAAGAGAAGATTTATTAGCTATATAAGCATCACAATGGAAACAGCTTTCTTTTATCATATAAAGCTCTACAAACTTCATAACTTTGAACCAATTTTGCACACTAAAACAATTAACAACTCTTCTCTTTCCACCAAATTTGAACAATTTTGCACTCTGACAAAAAATGCTGTGCTTTCTCTCCATGCCAATTTTGTGCTTTTTTTTTTTTTTACCCTTGGCTCTCTGAAGGTATTTAATTTTCTGTCTGAATTTACCAGTAGTGGAAAAACATTGCCACTGAAAACTTTAAGGCAGAGCAACACACCAACTTGGGAATCTGAGGTTTCCCTTTGAGGGCTTACTGAGATTCATCACTGGCTTCTTGCAGCAACTGTGGAGAGCTCACCCTAATACCCAGTGAAATCACTTGCAAGCTTGCTCTTCCTTGAGTCATGAACTCTTCTCCACCCAGTTCTGGGAATGATATTGGTACAGAATATCCTGTCCTTCAAATTGAAGCAGGAAAACTCTCCTTACAAAGGATGTGAACCTCAGGGTGGGGTCAAAAATATTTTGAGGCAGTAAACTGTCAGCAAAGACTGGCAAATACTGCTTATAATTTTCATAAGATAGCTTGAGATATTATTCTGAGCAGCTTGGGCTGTGGAAGAGGGCTATGAATACCTTAGGACCCTGGAGCAATAGTGTTCCCATAACAAAGACTTGAAAATCGGGGATGAAGAAACACCCTGAAGTAATGAATTTATGTAAATCCCTCTAAGGTTTGCTGTGGGAAGCAATGCAAAGTCACAGAGGAGAGGGTAGAGAAGGGAGCAGGGCAAATACAAATAAAAAGAAACCTGGTCCTATGCTCCAATTTTAACTGTTTTCTTTAATTAGCATGGGGGTCCTGTTCAACAGCTGTAATACACTGAAAAGGGAAAAAAAAAAAAACACAAAACCCACAAAAATGCTAGAACATAGAAGATAGCTACTATCATACCCTGGCTAACAGCTCTGAAGGGTAGTCTCCTGGAGACAAGGGGAGTCCTGGGGACTTCAGCTATGCCTCTCACACAGCTAAACATCTGCTTCACCACTTCTCTCCTGGATTATAAAAAACTGGAGCTCCCTAATCTCTTAAATAAACTATCCTGAATGCTTCTCTAATAGAGAAATTGTTCTGATTTTTAATTTTTCCACCTTCTCTTGTTCCCATTTCAGTCCTCAAAATTCACAGCAGCAAACATCTTGGTACATTTGCCTCACAGAGACTCCGGCTCAGCCCTACCTTGCTTTCCAGCCAAGGTAGAGAAATAAGAGCCTTTTCTCCTCTTCTGCCTGTGAACTGGCACATACTTGTAGAAGGCCACAATATTCAAGGGTATCCTCTGGCTCCAAGTGCCCTGTAGGATATACCCTCAGCACTTCTTGAAACTCAGAATAAGACAAAATAGAAGGCATTCATCCAAACTGCCATTCATCCAAACTCATTATTAACAGCCTAAAATGCCAAAGTCGTCTTAAATCAGCAGAGATTTCCTCAACCAGATGACATTGGGCAACTGATAACCAGCCCCAAATCTCTACTGCTTCAAGTATTTCTACACACCCCAACACAGCTCTTCCTTGACTGATATTCGTAAACACAAGCATCACTTTTTTATATTCCTGATAGAATATCAGGCAAGGTAATAAGCACAACTCAGGTACAGCCAAGCTCTTTCTCTCTCTTCTTCCTGAAGCAGCTAAGGGATTTGCCCATACCAATAACTGCTGTGTTAGGAGATGATACATGTTCCTAGTTGTGCTGCATTCTATAATTTTTTTTGAAGAGGTGAATATAAATTATTTTAATAATATGCATTCCCGTTTCCAGTTATATATTGTGATTAGATAACAGCAATAGAGGAATTAATTTAAGGAAATCTTTTAAAACTATAAATATTGCCATTATTATGTAGGTGTACTTTATATTAATTATGTAAATATATTCTAAGACTTAGTGTAGGCTTAAAATGAAACAGAAGCATCTGTTGAAAAATGCCATAACCCTGTGGCAGCTGCTATTAAACCATTAACAGTATCAGGTTTCATTTAAACCAGATTTACCATTTTCTATAACAGCCCGTGGGAAAGCTAAAAACATTAGGCACAAATTACTGACAAAAGAGATCCTTAATCAAGCCATACATTTCATTTGGCTAGCTGGGTGCTAGATAGTAACCTCTGTGCTACAAATTAAAGGTGGTGGTTACAAGGCTATGATCAAAGGCAATTACCTGCATTATTGAACAATCCCAAAGCATAAGCAGCTGAAATCACTGCCGTATCACAACATCCCTTTCAGTTTCTCCCTTGTTTCCCAGACTTACTCTTTTCTTGAGAAAAACTTAACAGTACACTCTTCTGCCAGCCTGCCTACAACCAGACAGTAGTCAAGCAGTTGGTGTAAGGGTAATTGTGACTATTAAAAATTAATTTCTTCTTTTGGTGCTCAGAGCTATTCCTCATTTGCTGTGAGCTCCCATCCTGGACCTAGATTGCAAACTCACTACTCACGCTTTGGGACTGGAAGCATCCCTTTCCATACAGTTACGGGAGCTGGATGTTTAAGCAATGCCATGATTCAAAAACAATGACAAAACATGGAACAAGAAAAATAAGGACTGTCACACGTGTGCGCTACAAAGCCTGAGGTTGTAAAGTTTATTCTGGGAGTCCTCACACATGAACACTGGGTGTCCCAGTTAGGATAGTATCACCCATCTCAGCGTACATGGTCAAATAAAACTTACCTACCAAGAAAGAACTTTTTTTTCTGTTGAATCCATAGAAAAATCCCTGCCGATTCCTTGCCTGTTACTCTATGCCAGTATGTCAAGCATTCACACAGGTGCCTGTGGGCTTTCATTTCTATCCTGACAGCCACCAGGAGTGTGATTTAGACAGGGAAACTGCTGTTCAGGAAGAGACAGCCAGGCTGAAGAAGGAGAGTTTCAAAAGAGGGGCAGATCCTCTCAACAGCTCCATGCTAAACCTATTCCCATCACCAAAGTGAATGTGTGTCATTGTCACAGCCTGCTGTCCCACAGCCTCAAGGGTCAGACAGCCCTGGCAGGGAGCTTGGCATTGTGCCACCTGCCCTTCATTAGCCTCCTCCTAGGTGGTGAGCCCGAGAGCAGGGATTTGGGGCACAGCCAGCGTGACCCGTGGGCATAGATGCGCAAAGGTGTTAGGCATGTAGCTCCAGTTGAAATCTATGGTCTTTGAGTGTCTGCACATCTCTGTGGGCTTGGGCCATCATTCCCAGGTCACAGCAGGGAAGAGCTTGGGTGGTTAGAGAAGGAGGGGAATCAGTAATTGCTCACTCTTGTGTTGAGAGCAGGCCCTTTAAGAGGGAGTTACTGAAAGGGCACATATGCAAAGTAAGTGGAAGTAAGCGAAACGAAGTATAGTGAAGGCGAAACAAAGTGTGGGAAACAGCAAATGACACAAATGTTGTAGCCAATCATGGGGCAACTTTAAGCCTGTGGAAAGTGCGTGGAAAGCTCGTGGACAATACCCCTCTCCCTATCCGAAATGTAGTGCTTAGCGAATGAGGACCTGTAACTGTAGAACGATTGTGGGTGCTTCCTGGTGAGGGCTTCCTGATTCGATTGAGGTTGGCTTCCTGATTAGGGTGCTTCCTGATTGATTGGCTTCCTGATTCGATTGAGATGGGGCTTCCTGATTGATTGTGTCTGGCTCGACTGCTCCTGGCCGCAGCACTCTTGTCAGAGACCCAGGGCCCCAGGAGGAAATGGGAAGGGCTTCTTTCTAGAGTTGTGGGAGAAGACGCATCCGCAGAGACCCCTGCCTGGCTTGGGGCAGTGCCTAGGATGGGCAAGGCACAGGCAACTCAAACTGACCAGGTTGTTTTGATGGACTGCTTTATTTCTGACGAAAAAAAATAAGCAGTTCTGTTTTCCTTGCTGGTGGCAACCTCCTTTGAGGGACCATTTGGTAAGTTGTTCTGCAATCTTGCACCAATACTGTTGATGCTCAGAGAGCACATTCTATGTAAATATAGTTTTCTAACACTTTAGCTCACTGTTTCTCCTTGCTCAACTAAAATTTCCATTGAGGTCTGTGAGGTATATAGCCTTTCACAGCAGTATGAAAGCATCCAGCACCCAGTTTTTACTCGTGTAATTTCTTTTGCAAAGAGAGATGTGGCAGAGAATAAATAATGCTTGTGTGTGCCTGCACAGGCACAAGTAATTCTTCTTAGTCTGCAGTTAACAGTGTTGCATTTAATTGAATTAAATCATAGTGAACTAAAATTATCTCTTGCCACTATTTCTGAATTCAACTGTTTTATATCAGTTTTATTGTAATACATCTTACTTCCCCATATGCTACCATAATTTCCTCAACAAAATTGTTTACTAGAGAGACAATGAATTCTATTTGAATATTTCAATAAACAAATCCCGTGTGAGGATTTGGGGGTTTTGTCTGACTTACTCTTGGGTTTTAACCTTGTCAGGAAAGAAATAAGCCTTTGCTTCTCTCCTCTGAACCTTCAAATGCTTTCAATTTAGAAGAAAAAGGGGAAAATTACATTACTTAATTCACACAACACAAAAATTTGACCACTAAACACGTACAACTCAATGGATTAAAGTGTATTAAAATATGCAAAGGCAATTCAATATTTTCTTATTATATAGAAGAATCTTGCAACATACCATATAAATTAACAGCTCATCATTTGCGCTTATGAAAACTGCGGCAAATGTACCTCACTGGTGTAAAACATGAGTAGAAAAACACTGAAGCAGTTCCCATCAAACTATTTCATTAACAAATAAAAATTACTTCACTATGTAAAATGAATTGTACTGGAGATGAAGCTGTTATTGTCAAAATAAGGTGGAACTTTCACAGCCAAATTTCAAGCTCCCCCAGTTTACGAGCTAGGCCAGCATACAAGCAGAGGGAAGGGCATTCTTGGGAAGTGTTTATGTAACTTGAAATTTATTAAAGGCCAGAGGGGAGGGAATAGAAACATGGACCAAGGTAAAAATAAAATACCACATTATTAGGGTTTTCCAAAAGTCCTATCTATCATCAGAATGTCCTGAAGTAGCTGGAAACTGGAACAGGTATCTGAATACAAAATAACACACAAATCAAAGGAGGACTGTGCAGTGCACTATCATTCATTTCCCCATCTATACTTTTTTTTTTTATATATATATATTTTCTGAAAAAGAGAACATACCTTTCAAGCCTGGCATAGGTCAAACAGCTTCCTGACTCCTCTCCCTGCAGCTTGCAGATCTCCTTAAGCCTTTATGCAGTACCACCATCTTTCCTGTGACCCAGTATCCCAACTTCCCTGACTGGGGGGGAATATGGACAAGAAGCGGCTGCAGTACAGCATACGAGCTCAGGATCATGGATGAGCTGCCAGGAGCTCAGGGCAGCAGTATATGTAATCGGGCCATTTATACACCACTCTCAGTCCTGCAGTGGTGGCAGCCAGTAGGATTTCTCCTGACACATTGTGCCATAGGACTCCAGCATCAAGTGCCTCAATGGAAACACCTCCTGCCCTTTCCCATGCTACCAGAGGAGCAGCAATTCTCTGCTGCCTTCCTTTCCTCTAGGAGAGATAACTCAGGGTGCAGTTAACCCCGTCAGCATCGTGTGCAGCACAACTACCTTACACCAGAGGACCAGAATCTGGCCTTTTATCTTCCCAGATACAAGGGAATAATGTTTGTGTTCTGTGAGCTTTAGCCTCTGCATCTGTTGCTAATTGTCCTGGCACATCTGCTGCTAATTCTATTCTGTTCTTTGACCAGCAGGGAGTAGTAATGTATGGTACAGCCAGCGCTAGCCTCCCTGAACATTTCTGGTGATATACTGCTGGCCTGGGTGGATTCTGACCTCATCTTGCAAGGGGAGAAATTGTCTTTGTAAGAGGAAGACAGGAACCCTGATTCCTTCCCCTGACACTCCAGTCACACTTATTTATTCCTAAGACTGATTCCAGCATAGTCAGAGCATGAGTTTCCCAGGATAACGTAGGCCACCAACATGAAACAACAGTTTATTTCTTTCATGTCAAGGTGACACGTACTTTGCTCACAATCCACCTTGAGCCAGGGAGTCTCAGGAAGACATGGCTCGTTTGGCACTCAGGGGTGAGTCACACAGCAGTGCCACTCTATCCGCCACAGGCTCTGGCGTGGGAGCCACCAGATTTCCTCTCCATTTTGCTCCATCAGCTGCTCTGTCTCAGATCTCTTTCCTGATGCTATTCTGGATTCCCCATCACATCTTGTATAGCACAGCATCCCTTTCCTCCTTTGCTTCAGTCGAACGTAGGATGCAGCAACTCTCCCTCCACCAGGGAGGTTGTACCAACATGGAGTTCGTGCTCCTGCAGTATTTCCTGAATGGTCTAGACCTCATCAGGCTCTCCTCTTTTTCTGGGGGCTCAGCTAACACCCTTCCAGCAAAGAAACAGGAAGACCAACTCCTGAAAACAAATGCCCTTTGCCTTGTGCTCTGTGCTTTAAAACTTCATGTTTAAAACAAAATCATTTTTTTCTTTTGTGGCATAAAGTACTCTTCCCATTTCTGTAGTACAACTTTGCAACTAACTTGCTCATCCTGAGTTCACAGATGACTATATAAAACATGAAAAGCTTCAAAACCAGATGTTTTAAGAGAAAAAAAAAAATGTGTCTTCTGAGGGTGGTTTGCTGGCTCCCACAGCTTGCAGATATGGATCAAAAAATAGCTTAAGCCCCTTTTCACAGTTCCAGGATGGCAGCACTGGTGAGTCATGGAATTGCTCCATTTTTCCACTCACAACATTTAATGTTGAGACAGGCATTTATTTTGTTCTTGGTGTTCTTTGTTGTTTGGAGTTCACTTGGAGCTGAGGATACAGGCAGAGGCTGCTGCATTTTGCCTTTCCTCTGCCCCAGATAATATATGATTATTTTGTACTAGTGTATTTTACGGATCACGTCAAGCTCTCAGCTATAATTTCCCATGAGATAGGGAACAGTCTATGGAGTGGTCCAAAATGAAGGTGTGTCCCTAGACACTCATGATTTTTAACATAAGCCTGTGAGATTTTCAAATGCAGACCACATACCCTACTCTAGTTAGATATAATGCATTATAACTATGTCGGACACATTTCTGACATCTTTGGGCAGTATGCGTTGGTCTAAGCTGAAGGAGCATGTACAGTACAGTCCAGCAGGTGTTTCCAAGCACTCTTCCCCTGGAGCACAATGACATGTGAAAAGTAACTCCAACTAATTACCAAAACCAAAACCTGGGATAAGTAGTAACCTTTGGCATAAGTAAATCAATTGCATAATGCTAAATATGGTAGATGCAATAGAGTCTAATATACAATGTCTTTGTAATGTCAGTACACCGGGCTTAATGAATCCTTTCAAGTCTTCACATGGTGCTGGACATAGAGGTTTCCGCCTTGGGAAAGTTCATCTATGGGCAACACAGGTCCACAGAGAAACCACATGGCAGCAGCTTGTGGATGGAACAGGGTCTGTGCACTGCACAGCACTGAGACAAAGGAGGTCCTTGTGAGACCTTCTGTTGGCCCCACAATCAAGGAGAAAGGACTCAGGGCTGTTTGGGGAGAAGAGCACTCCTGAAGGGCTGGCAGCCAGCCTGAGCAGCTTGGGTCCCTTGGCCCCATGTCGTGAGCAGCACCCAGTCCCAGGGCTGCCAGCGGCATGCCTCGGGGACCTGTCCCCAGGGAAACACAGGAGGTGGGACACAGCCAGAACAGGCACCCTCTGGAAACATGCCTTTTGAGCACTTATTGTAAAAAGATGTTAAGCAAATAGCAATCAAAGACTGAAGCCCCAAATCAAACTCAGATAAACAAAATAGAAGCAGTAATAAGTACGTGTTCCCGCTGTGTGAAAAAAACATCAAACCTGCAGTCTTCAAATAAATACAAGCACCTGTCTAATCTTAGTTCTTGCATTTACAAAAAGGTTCACATAGCACCTTATCATCCCAACTACAAATAATTGCATCCAGGGAAAATTTAAGTGGCTCTCATTTTGAAAATCCTCTGGCACTGCAAAGCATTATTACTTCCTATCTTTTTTTTCATAGTGTATCAAACTCCTATGTCCTATAAAGTGTCCTAGAGCTAAATGTTCTCCATCTGTGCCAGCATTTCACTCAAGAATAAAATAATGGGGGGAGGAGGGGGGAGTTTGTGCTCTATTTTTCCTAATGATACCTTGTTTTGTAATTATTAAAAGCATCACAGTCCTTAGACAGCTGCTGACATACAGAAAATAAGGTCCTTGAAACTGTTTATTTCATCATATTTTAAGTATTATAATATAATACCTTAGGTCATGTTAATCAGTTTCTGATATATGTAGTTTTCAAAAGGCACTTCAGGGAAGAAAATGTTGGAAATGACTAATAACAACAAAGTTATATTCGTTATATATCTAGCTCCGAATGTGAACATTACCAAAGTACTTTGCCATCTTAAGTATTTAGGAAGCCTTAAATAAAAAATAAATCCAGCTCATTCAGTGAAATAGAACATCCTCTTTTTCCAAGCAAAGGAGTTCAAATTTATTAATTTTGTAGCCATATTTTAAAATGAGTGTCAGCCCCTGCTAGATGACTACATGATAAGTGTCCTGAAACTTCACGAAAAGGCACTAAATTTTTCACAGCATTTGTGTTTCATTTTCAGTGTAATAAAAATATGGTGCCCTTTTAATAATGAATAATAGATCTCCTGGTATGATTTACATGCGTGGATTAAATGTCATGTTTGAAAAGTTGCTGTTTTATTCATATTGAATTTCCCTCAAGTAAAACAAAATGGTACCCAGCTACCGTTATAATATTGCTACTACCTTGCCACACTGATACATAAATATTAACCGGTTGATAGACTCCTTAAAAATCTGCAGATCTGTGAACTGTTCTGTCAGCGACTGTGGCTATATATGCATATGAACTGATTTAGTGCTATCCTGAGTTCCAGGTATGTTGGGGCAACGCATAGTACCAGTGCTAATATACTTCTGGAGCTCACTTTTATTTTTTTTCCCCTCTGTCAATTTTGGAAGGCTGGCACTTTTTCTTTTCCCGAGCAAAATTAAACTTTCACACACCGCAACTGATTTGTGCTCTTCATCATTAAGCTGAAAAATGTCATATGGACTTGCTAACACCGAGACATGGTTACTATAGAGTAATAAGACACTGCTTTAAGTGCACTGTGGACAAAAAACCTTTACTGACTGCTTAGGTCTTAGATAAGTAGGATCTTAGCCACCATGAGACAGCAATAAGGAAATTATATCAATAAAACCCTGGTCTATTGTAAAGATTGTACAGTTATTTCTGTGCACATGCTACCACGGACAATCTAATCCTAGTAACTGCCTTACTAGATGCACAGTAAACCTCTCATCTCCTTTCCTATCCTCTCCTTACTCAAATGTCATTACAGACCTGAGAAAAATCAGGTAGTGAAAGAGTATATTGAAAGTTTAAGAACAAAGCTTCTTTGCTGCCAGAATTAACCTACTGCATTTTTTGAATTTCAGCTTGAGTTCACGTTCAGTTTGTGTTATAAAGCACGTGAAGTTTCAAAATAGCTCTTGCTTCATCTAAACCAGACAGCATTAACCCATCTAATTCCAAAATCCACTTGCATAAACTAAATATATGAAAAAGTCACTGAAATGCTGGGTATAAAACAAGTCACCTTGTTCACAAGATCACACAAGATCATGCTACTAGTTGCTACTTCTAAAAATGTAAAGAGTTATTTGAAACAGTGATTGCATTTTATCCTAATCCAAAGCATTCACACATGTTTTGTCCAGCATAATTTAAGGGAAAAGAAAAAAAACAACACTCATATGCCTGGCCTTACTGAAAACCAAATAAAACTCTACTGGACCTGTTAGGAGCCACTGCCTAATATGTAGTCAGAGGCTGCTGGGGGGAGGTAGGTTGACAAACTAAAAAGGAGGACAGTGAAGGAGGGGAAAGAAGGGAAGCTGGCAAGCCGGAGCAAAGAACATTGATTAATGAACAAAAAACATTTTTGAAAGGTCGGGTGCGCAAGTCAGACTGGCCCTGAGGCAGCTCTAACTTACATGACCAGCACTTTCTGTACGCAGCAGGTAACCCATGCTGACACCAACTTTCCCGACATGACAGGGTTATTATTTTTGGAAGGATGTAGAGTTCTGGAACAATTTCTCTAATATATTAGTTAAAACTAAGCTTTCCTTCAACACCAAAGCATGCATGTCTTCATTTTCACTGTGTTTCTACTGAACTCCTATCATTATTCTAGCCAATGAAAACAAAAGCTTATTCTTCATTTGTGAGCACTTGTATTTTCCCCACTGTAATATATCCCGGGGCAGCAGTGCTGTATATATGCTTGCATTCAAACCCAGATGCTCATCTGGAGCTCACCACTAAGACCTCACTACTTATGCAAAGTTTTGCAGTAGATGCTAACCATTTGAAGGCTAAAATTTGCTTCATCTCAGCACAGATCCTAGGATCTTTTGAAACATCCCTTAAAGTTTTAGGCTAATAACCAAAGTGGAAGAATGGAAAGGTAGAACTGTTCAAGATACAAAACCTACATCTTCAAAATGAGCTGGTGGAGGAGGTTCTCTAAAATCCTGACGTTAAGCTTTTGTTGTCTGTTGTAATGAAGACAGGACAGGCAATCATATGAAGATCATTTAACTTTCATTCAACTTGTCCTCCTGGTCCTGCATTTTAAGTGGATTTTCCCAAGACCTGCACCTTGGTTCACTAGATAAAAAAATCAAGCTTGATTAAGATGTTAATCAAATGTCCTCTGTGCGACTCAAAGAGGACTTTAAAGAAAAGTCTTGAAAAATGGTAAAACCCAAAGTATTTCTTCCAGATCTCTCAAGCATAGAAGCCACAGCTAAGCAGTTACTAAAGTGTTTGAACGAGTAGAAACTAACAGAAAGACAAGTAGTGGACCTTGCATGTAACCCTCACAAATCCATGTCAGGAGTTCCTCTGCATGGAACAGCAGCTGGACAAAAGACTTCTCAATCTGAACTAGCTCTTGCTTGATATGGAGAACAGAGATATGCTGTTTTGAACAGGGGATATTTCCCAGGTAGGAGTGAAAGTAGCAGGTGAGACCCAGGAGAAACACAATGCTGAAACCAAGAGGTACATATGGCACAGTCATACTGCTCATAGTCTTCTCCTTTGAATGAAGCCTGAGAAAACAGTCTTCAAGGCAATATGCAGGATGCATGTGTCCTGCCTAGGGAAGAATTCCAGCACAGTGATTTCTCTGACAGATACGTGTATTTGTTGTAACACCATGTGACAGGCACATTTACAGTTTCCTAAATGCATGATTCTTTTCATATCAACAGCTGTATTTACAGATACACTGTTCATTATCCATTACAGATGATAAACAATTAAAAAGCAGAGAACGTGACTTAGCCGCACTTTACATAACACAAACCCACTAGCTGAAATGACCTATCTGCAAGTAACTGAAAGCATTAGTGCCATACATAAAAATTGCTTTATCTGAAAGCTCTTTGGGATATGGACTGTCTGTTCTGTATCAACACAACACTTCACACAGTACAAGTGGAAGGGGCAGAGGAAGAAATCTACTGTTCAAGCCATACTGCAAATAATAAAAAACCAGAAAAAAATCTCTCCCTTCTACCAATGCCTCATCACACACACACACAAAAACACCACAGACAAAAATCCCTACACTGAGACGGGTGTTGCTTTTTGAACCATAAAGAAGCTTTGCTCTGCCAGAGAGTTTATCTGAGACCAACGTTTCTACCAGCACTAGGCATTAGCTACAACAGTGAGCAACTGACACACAACAATCCTGCCACGCGCAGCATGCTTAGGCAGGAAAATATGTGTGCTTCACTCTCAGAAGACAGAATAGAGCCTCAAGTGTTTGGGCTTCTTCCAAAATAATCCAAATGCTGCTTTTTTGGCAAATGGGGGTCAATGGAGCTAAAAACTCACAGAAGGATTTGGGCATTCATGTGTTTATATACACCCTCTCGTTCATTTATTATTCTAAAGCTACTTTACAGAAATCAAATTACATAGCTGACAAGCTGCATAGATAAGAGAGAATAAAAGTAAAATTTAAAATTAGCTGACAACACTATGTGATGTAGTGTGTATTTGGCACTTTTAGAGTGAGTGATGAGGGTTAACCTAGAGGGAAAAAAATTGCACCCTCCTAAATTGCCCCTTAAATTATTAAATAAATTATGAACATGATGGAATGCATTAAATCTATAAGCCTGAAGGAGAAAGAATGGATGTGTTTTAACTTTCAAAGCAAAGATAGCATATATAAGAAGTATTGCTTACAGTCTGGATACTTTGTCCGAAGTAGATTTCAGTGTTGTAGAAGTTTCCACCGTGACTAACAGGCAGAGTTGTCCTGCCCTGAGGCTGCTCCTTCAGTTTGGGCCACTCCATCAAGCCCCCGCCTAAACGACTGAGAACAGAAACTTTGAGGGCATAAAGGCCTTTAGGGACCTTATCTTTGACTCCCCTCAGGCACTTGAGGTGAATTTCTATTGGCTGCGGTGTCTTGGAGCAGTCAACCTAGGGAGAAGGCTCTGAGTTACTGACCTGGGTAGAGCTGACTTTAACCATACAATTAGCAAGAACAAATTTCTTCAAGAAAATAACTACCGAAAAGCAGACAACATGCCTCTTGTTCAACCTGCAATTACCTATTGCTAACCAAGCATCTGCAATTAGGGAGGTCAAAAGTCATAGAGATGACAGATAAAAAAATAATGCAAATACTACTAATAAAATGCTTGGCATCCTTGGGGAGAAGGTGGAGCTGTTGAAGTATGACACCAGAAGCCATTAGTCTGTAATAAGAAGGCAGAATGAACTGGAAAACAACACCTTCAAAAATACAGCACGCTTTACAAGACAGGCACGATACGTGACGTGATGAGCAGGCTGCAGGCACAGAGTGAAAGACAGGGCAGGCCATGTTTTTATTCTAATTATTAGCCTTGCCAAAGCTATTAGTGCTGTGTAATATGCAGACTATCCTTTCACCTTTTGATTATCATATAATCAGATTCTCTTAAAAATAGTAATCAAAGTGCAACACGTGTAGAGTTTAATAACAACTCCCTACAGGCACCTTTATTCCAAGTCCAGACAAAAGGAAACATCTGCTGCTTACTGTTGACAAGATGTTGTCTGAGTTACAAAATGTTTAGTATGGAATAAATGTGGTGCTGTGTATCAGAAATGCCTTTCTGGTGCTTTTCTTGTATGCTCAGCTTACAGCATGGAGGTTGGCAGAGGGGAACAGACACAGCGGTACAATCCTTACAACTCTTGCCCAAGTAAAGGTGTGGGGTCCATCCCACTATGCCAACAGATACTTCAGTGCTGCCCAAATGCAATCTGCAGGGTCAGGCACATAACAGGGAGTCCCAGTTTGGGTCCAGTGGTGATTTCAATGGACAAAATTGCTTCCACAGTAACTAATTATTTAGAGCTTCAAATCAGCAATTTTTTAATTTACTTTTTTTTCTCCAAGGAATACATTTCTTCTGTTACTTTGAGAAAACACTACTGCTAGGTCTTCTTCTTTCAATGCAATGTGATAAAAGAATCCATGCCGCACTTCAGAATCAAATGGCTACCTTGACTACTAGGTTTAGTAGTCTCACAGTTTAAGCCTACAGTAGCTAATAATCTCCTCTTTAATCCTGTCTTGGATTTATTTTGGAAGAGATAGTATATTTCCATATAGATAGAAAGCTTCTAGAATTAAATTAAGCAGTTAAATAAACAGTTGAATTTGTTAAACTTCTTTTGTTTCTCAACACAAACCGTACTTAACAACTAATCTGAATGACAATTATTTTCAGCTTAATTAGAAAATCTTAATTAACAATGAAGATTTAACCTTAATATTTTTGGTTTCTGAATCATATATAAAAAAATTAACATTATGTGAATAAATAAGACAATCTTTTTAAACCTCAAGGCAGGATTACTGATGCAGGCAGACTTCGTTATTAAACACATTCTAAATTAAACGCCTCTATGAATTTTATACTGAAATATATTGTGATAGTTTTGCATGCCAAATGTGACATTTTGTATTTTAGATTCATCTTCTGTAGTAATTTTGGAAATGTCATACAAACAAAGATTTTGTCATTTACCAATGGAATTACTATGCATGGCCGGTTAGCCATCTCTTTTCTGGCTCTTCTGGTTGTTTCAAGTCAGCAAGCCATAAAAAATCTTTATCTCTCTGAAACACAGCAATTTGGAAGATAATCGAATAGTGACTGGGGGGCAGAAACGCCAGTCTGAGGAATTATACCACAATCTCTCTTGCATTTACAACCTTCCTCAAAGCGAGTGTCAGTCGAGTAGGAAAAGGAGATAGAAGATTCATCATATTTCAAGCCTGTCTCATTTGCATGGTGGCATAGCTGTCTCATCTCCTGCTGAAAGACTTTGCTTGGCCAGCGCTGACAAACTGTTTGGAAGAACTCTTGCCATGCCCAAATGATTCATCATTAATAGCTGTAGACATTCTTTTTAAACATATGGTTATTTCTGCTGGAAAGCATATTATGAAACCTGCTACATTCTATTCTCTTAAACTATGGGAATAATAATGCAATGCAATGCAATTCATCTAGTCATTCGGCAGTTTGCATCAGAGAAAAGAGAGATCATGGAGAACCTCACCTTCCCACGAGGTCCTGCTGCTCCATTTAATCCAGTATCCATGCCTGCAAGCTTACCAAAGCTAGCTACCATTTCGTCTTCACATTCATTCTCCTCTGCTTTTAACAACTGACGTCCCACTCTGCAGCAGTTAAAAATGGAACAAGGAAGAAGAACTGAAAAGAAATGCGCTACAATGCAGGTACAGGAAGCACTTGCCATTGGAAACACATTGCAGTTTGATGTTTTCCTTGAAAATATCATAAGCCTTGCCAGGAGAAACAACAGCGCTAAAGCAGAGCAATGACTAAGCTTCAACAAGCAGCATACAAAAAACGCAGACACAGCCTCAGTAACACAACCAATATTTGTCAGACTGTGCCACAGGTTGACATAAGGAATCTAAGGTTTCACCCCTCATCTATAACCAGCTCCGTCTGCTGTTAGGCCTCAGATTCTAGGTTAAGAATATTAAAGTAGGAAGCCATCGCCTCTGTCACCACTTTAAGAACCAATTGACAGCTTCAATAAACTGCAACAGGCTTTTGGAAACCATTGGTTCCTTGGCACTTTAAACAACCAAAGATAATCTTATAATATATATAACTCT
>VZTM01002119.1:30638-58558 GCA_013400555.1 Jacana jacana
AATGTATAAATTTATATATCAAACTTCTATCTTTTATAAATCTTCTAAATTATCTTATTTAGACCAAAAAACTATATATATATAAATGATATGCCATTCATACACATACACAAATTTTCAGCTGTATGTGAGCCATTCTTTAGCATTTATATGTAAACTTCTTGTGAAGTTAATGTCATTTAGGGGAAAATTATGTCAACTAAAAGATTTTTTTTCTTTTCAAAGACAGCTCTCTTTTGCAATGCAGAAGTCCAGCAAATAGCGCAAGCACAGCCCTACACCCGACACCCCAGCACTGCCCTGCTTAGTGCACAGGATAAGCAAAAGGCATGATACACTATGGAGAAAATCTTGTTCTTGGAGCACTGCAGGAGCAAATGCAAAACTAAGTCATTTGCAATAAACGCTATGAAGTTCTGGCAATCCCATCCCACCTTTCAGCAGACACAGAACTGTGAGAACCTCCTCTGTCCCGTCTGAGCCCCAGTATCAATATATAAATTGCCCTAAGTGAAAACATTTGTTGGTGCTCTGCTGGCTTCAAAGCACTTCAGCTCTTGCTTCCACAACCCACTTTAAAAGGCTGGGAAGGGTCAGTCAGCCACAGCAGCACTGGTGATGTTCCAGCCACACTTGCAGGTGGAGCTGGGGCAAGTAGCAAAGCATGGAGAAAGACATATCAGCTCTTCAGGATCTGGAAGCTGAGTGGACTGTGGCCATGTGCCAGTCTGGAGGTCACAAGAGCTGAATACCATGTACTGAGAGGAGGCATACAGACTAAGGAGAAATGACTGCATCACGGTCAGTTACAACTCAGGATTAGCTTGGGCATTTGCAACAGGCAATTAGAGGACAGGCTCTCCTCAGTTGCCAAGCCATGCATTCAGTTTAAGCTTTTAGCCACAATAAAAGAAAATGCTAATATGTGGTGCTCATTCATAAAAAAAAAACAAAACAAAAACAAACAAACAAACAAACAAAAAACAAAAAACACAACAAAAAATATTTCCCTGGACCGCACTTCTGAGGCATTCCTTCACTATTTTCTGACTTCCTTTTGGAAAATTCAGCTCCACTGTCTTCATTCCTTTTTCCTCCTTTGTATTCTAGGTGACAATGTGAGAAGCCTCCAATTTGTACAAATAACATGGTTCTTTATCAAGAAAACTATTTGTAGAGACTCTGCAAAACACACTAAACATCCCAGTTCGTCTCCAGCTTCCTGGGACATTGCTACAAATCAGTTTCCACTAAACCTTGCCTATATAGATATTTAATATATTTTTAAGAAAAATATATAACGCATTTACGGCAGTCAAATTACCACTGGTGCATAGTTAAACTGTTTTCCAGATTCCTCTACTAGTAGAATCGCATCACGTAAATGCCCAGACAACAGCTAAATCAGTTGGAAGGTCTGTGTAGACACTAGTCTCAAAGACATACGTAGGAATTTTGCCCAAGCTAGGACTAATGAGAATTAAGGACAAAATTTGAGTGCTAAGAACTGAATACAAGAAGCACAGGCCATCCAACTCCAAGGTTTTATCCTTGAGATGCAGTTAAGTCAGCTTGGGTCCAGTTGTCCTAAAGTAACAGGATATGCTTCTTGAATGTCTAGCTAATTTGTAGAGCTGAAACATCCAAGAAGTTAACTTCTCTCCTTTAGAGGAATGGTCTGTTTGGAACTTTGTACTTATTTAGTTTCTCATGATGGAAATTATTTCACTTAATTTGGTTAGAGCTGCATTGACACAGGGGTTCATTAGGACATCCATTTGCTTGCAATTCAATTTAAAATTAAATACACTTTGTTGTTGATTTTATTACTTTTAAACTACTGTATCTATTGCCTTTATTAGCTGCTAATACACAATTATGAAGGTAAACAGTTTTCATTACTGAACATCAAACATTTAAATAACCACATTTTATCTCTTTTAGAGTTGCATCATTTTTTTTCTTTTCCTTCCCTTTTGCTGGGTATTAGATTCAAGAGAATAATTTATTCAGTGAAGTTAGGCCTCTTTTGCACTCACCAGCACGCTCACCAGCTGTCAGAAGAACATAGCTTTCTTGCTTGTGTCCACGAGAATTATTTCCTCCATGTATTTCTCTATAGGTAATTTGACACATGTATTTACCTGAAGGTCATCTATACCTTGACCACACAAACATAGCTTTAATTCATATTTCTTTCACTCTCTAACAGTAATTCAGAAGCAGAGACGAAGGGTGCCATTCGGTCACCTTTTGAAGTGCCCTGTATGTAGAACAAAACTTACAGCCCAAGCTGGGTATCTGAAAATGCAGGTATCCAAAAAATGTGGCCTCAAAAGCGCAGCCTTAATTTTTCTAGGCCTGAAGTTCTTTGTTTTGTAGAAGTTCTACTCATTACTATCTGTAAAGCACTGAAAGACCTTTGGAAGGAAAGCACATTAGATAGAAATACAAAGTAGCCCTTATCCAGCATACCTTTGGGAGAGTTCATGAATCCTGGCTTGCAGCTTTTGTTTCTCATGGTGAGAGACTTTCTTGCGGTGCTTTGAGTCACAAGTGCCAAAAAGAAAAAAAAAAAGAAAAAAGAAAAAAATAAATAAAAAAGAGGGGGAGGAAACCTACATTTTATTTTTGAATGTAGAGAAAAAACATGGAAATAAAAGCCATAAATGTGCAAATTTCCAAAGGTTTGCCTTAGGAACTTCTGACTGAAGGTTTTCCAAAACAATTAGGAATTTCAGCCACCATTGCTTTATTCCATTATTTTTTCCATATATTTTTCCATATGCTTACTCCATTATTTCCAAGAGAAACTGAGCTCTAACCTTGTTTTAAAAGCTTGGTTGTGACAATGGTGGGCATGGCAGTGACCAACAGGTCCTTATTTTTACTACACTTAACACAGTCATGTATGTGCATCCATACATATATACACATAGAAGTCTGTACACACAAAAGAAAACATAACATGCAGAACAGTCATAGACTACCAGAGACCCCACAACTGGCCCCACTTTAAATGGCCACTTTGAGGCTTTGCATCACCACAGCTGTTTTTAAATGTTTGGTAAGAGGGACTGGCACTTTTGGATGCTGCAACACATAGGAGGCTAACTTGTATGAGCTGTCCTCTTCCCCCACAGTTCTGCATCTCTCCAGCATGAAACTGGAGGGCCTCAAGTTATTTTACTCTTCCACAGCAAGCTGGAAAAGTCAGTCCTTCAAGAAGCCATCATCCACCTCTTTTTGCATGGTGTTCTCTGAGGAAAGCCTGAAAACAACCACCCCACTGAAGGTTGTAGACTCAGGGAAGCAAGATTCTTCTATCTGACCTGCACTATATAGAGGTCTCTCTGCATATTCAAGGGTCTATCTCATGCTTACTACTGGTGTCCCTAAGATCATCTTAACCTGTGCAAGCAACACTAGCAATATACAAGGAGGCTTCCTACCATATGCTGTATACTGTCATCTAAACAGTGGAAAATTATGTTCTGCTTCCATTCTCATCAAGCCTCAAAGCCAAAAAACATTTTGGTAGAGAAACAATGTAAGAGTCAGTGGAAAAATAGTTCCCATCAGAGGCTCCATATCTGACTGTTGAAGACTCTCCCTTCTTCCAAATCTCTCAATTTTTTCCCAAATATTTGCCTGTTTACAAGGAAGCTTAGGACCCTCTGTTGAATATTAAGGCATTGGGAAAATTGCAGATCATCCTGCTTATTTCCCAAATGAAAATGATCAGAGTATAAAAACAGACTACAAAAACGTATTACCAAAGCCTGTGTGAATAGCTTTTAACATAACTTGTTTAAATCCTATAAAATCAAAGCAGAGACAGGTTGCCTTAAAATACAGTATGATTTGTCGGTAGTCACAGCGAAGAGCCTCAGACGGATGCAATAATTCCTGCAGGCCTTGCTTAAGTAACACATATAGACAGTTACAAAGGTGATATGACCGAACTAGCTCAAAAGGGAGACCTTCCAGCTCTCTGCATGGCAGCTGTGTCATTGGCAACATCTCCTCTATCACCGCTGCTCAGTTAGTGGGAACTAAGCCCTCCTGCTCCTGGACAGCATTGGGATGAACTTCACTGGGACTCCGTGGAGCAGGGACCAGAACTTATTTCTCTTCGACCTCCACAAATGATGGCACTGATTTTCTTTCCCCAGCCCAGTGAATCACCACTAACGCTGCTTCCTCAAGAAGGGCTATGAGCTGGCTCTGGTCCCAGCTCTCTCCAGCAGAGTTGGAAGCCAGGTGTTTGGTTACATTCACTGGACTCACCTCATGCCACCTCCCACAGTCCAGTGAGAACTACAGCCACCAGGGAACATGCCGAGACAAAGGGTAGGTTGCTCCTCCAGGGCTGCCCCACAGAGACATGGTCTTGTAGGCATAAGGGACTTATCCCAGCAGCAGAAGGACCAAGCAGTGGCATTCATCACCCGTGCAAGACACAGGAGCCAGTCTGCCATGGCTGGGGTGTTTGAGAGGGCGCCCAGCAACAGAGCTCAAAGTCCCTGAGAAAGTTTCATGACAAAAACTACTGACTGAAAGAAAGACATCAGGCATTTCCAGAGTTTGCTGGCAGATAGGAAGGGATTTAAAGTTGGGTTGAAGTAGTTAAAGCTAAAGTTGTGAAGGCAGAAAAAGGCTTGATTCATGATTTGTCTCCTGGATTCAACTCTTGGTGATGTTTGGAATAGTGAGGTGGGCACTTAAATTATGAAATAACATGAAATAGAAAACTCAATTCATGTAAAATATCAAGTAGCTATAATATTACCACAACATTCAGACATTACCAATCCAGGCTTACACTAAGCCAGAAGTAGAAAATTATGGTTTTTTAAATTTATTATATTACTAGACTCCCATAGCTACCCAATCCTATTGTTTATTTTCCTAATCTTAATTAAATAATGAGTATTCAAAAGAAAATATGAATCAGGGTTCTCTGTATGAACCGCACTGTTTTCCATCTCTCTGCCTCTGAAGAGGCAATGGGAATATGATTTAAAACTATTTCTTCTGGATCCTAGTAAAATATTTGTCACAGTGTGTCATGATAATTTTTAAAAAGCTCTATCATCCACCTAATAAATTTGTTAAGTTTATTCAAATCTTATTGAACAGGAAAAGTGCAATGAGTCATGGTTAATATTTCTTTACCTACACTAAGAAATAAAATATAAAATATATCAGAAATTCAATGCTTAGGGTCCTATTCAGAAAACCTCTATGAGTCTGTAATACATCTTCTACATGATTAAAAAAAAAAAAAAAAANAAAAAACTTGTTTTAAAATGAATTATTCACCACCTTGAATAAATTTCCATCTTTCCTATTTGCAAAACCCCAAAGTCAGTTATGTAAATTTTAACCTACACTAATTACCTCAGGGGTGTGCAAGCTAAAGGAAAGTAGATGCAGTAAAAAAAAAAAAAATCCCAGACATTTCCATCACCAGGAAGCAATTTAAGAGAGGAAAAAATGTGTAACTTTTCAAAAACAGAGCAGACTTTTTTTTTTTTTTAATGTGGAATAATCATTGCTGCAATATTGCTTGAATCAGAGACTTACTGTAATAAACTCAAGTGCTTTTTCTCAACGGCATATACCATCACACACATAACTAGGCTCTTGTTTCTCATCATGACACCAGCATTGTCTAGACTGTAAAAATGACCCATTGTTCAACATGGGCGTTCACAACAAGAAGGCATGAAATGTGGTTTAGCTTCAAGATGATATAGACATTGAGGGCCTCTTCAGAAAAACAGCCACTAAAATTTGGAAACCACTGGATATCATTCAGAGCTTGCCTGGGATATACTGGAGAAAGTGGGATGTTCTTTGAAGGAAGAAGGGCTCAATCACAGCATGGCTTTGTCTTATTTCCCATCCTGATACCAGGGCTGCTTTAGCTAAAAGGCAGCTCCTTCACACATATTTTTTAGTTTCTTCATCAGCTTCC
Organism: Jacana jacana; assembly: GCA_013400555.1. NCBI lineage: Eukaryota > Metazoa > Chordata > Aves > Charadriiformes > Jacanidae > Jacana > Jacana jacana. The sequence goes on from VZTM01002119.1 coordinate 36,622, forward strand.
TTACTAAGAGCTAATTACACATATGGCCCATCTACTGATTTCAGAGAACATGATCAAGACCAGTATTTGAATAAGGTCTTTCAGTCTAGGTTTAGCCTAGAGGCACACAATGGTAAGTATTGTTTCTACTGCAGACAAAACTAAGAACCTGACTCAATACTATCCATCAGTATCAACTTGCTATTTTCACTGCGAAACTGCTTCACAAACTATAGGACTTGATTCCTATAGTAATTTTCAATTTGGAAAACAATTACACAAACCCCACCAAAACACATCTATTCCTCTTAGGAGTAAGCCCATAAAGTTCAGAAAAGCTTTGAAGCAAAGCAGATCTGGTTTTCTATTGCTTAACAATAACGGAGTATTTGGGGAAAACATTTTGGTCAGTCCTCATCTTTAGGTCAGGACACAGCAAAGTCAGTGTGCAGACACCACCAGTGGGGCCTCCAGCACACTCCCAGCCACAGGAATTCCACATGCAGAGGATCCCAATGCTTCCCCTTTATTCTACTCCTTGAGAAATCACTTCGGTACATCACAGTACAGGTAGTTCTGTCTTTTCAGATGTAAACAAATGCCCAAAATAAAAGCTTTCTCCTAGGATTTCCATCTCTGCATCCCAAAACATTTTGCAATGATAGAAATCATGCCCGCTCCATTCTTACACATGGGAGAAGTGAGATGCCACTGAGACTTTTGCCTGAGCTCACCAAGCAAAGTGTCAGCAGGACTACAAACGAAGCCCCTGTCTAGTCCCACTGATGCCACCTAGACCTCTCCTTCAAACTCTGGCTGCTGTGTGCCCAGTGACTTTCAAAATCTAGTGCACTGTATACTACAAAATATGTGAAAAATTAAGAACCCTTTGAAATGGGGAAAAAACCCCGACCCATTGCAAGTAAATTTAACATTCCTTACACACAAAGTGTGATCTTGAGAGGCCTATCCTACAGAGACATCACAGGGAAGTTTGGCATTGAGAAGAAAGCTCAGTGAGTGCCCTTCACTGAAAGCGAAGACTCTGGGAACTGGATAAGGCCTGCTCTGAAAATTTTACTGCCTGTTGCCTGTTGGAATTTAGCTGATTTTGTCTTGGAGATGGCCACAAACTAGGAGGTAAAGTTGTGTCAAAATTCTGGACACACGGTAGTACTATTCACAGTGCACTCTGCCAAAAATGTGCCACAAACTCTCAGATGTTTTTAAAAGGGAAAGAGAAAAAGCAACAAAGAGCACACCCCACACACCCCCCTTGACTTTCCTCCCAAATAGAAAATTAAACTAATTTACTGTTCATGAGTGTAAAATTAAAAATTTAGACAACTGAGACATTTGTAACAGCTAGGGGAAAAAAAATTAAAAAATTCATACTCTTAAAATTGATACTGCAGAACACAAAGTGAGGTCTATTTTAGTCATGCTACAGCCTTATTACACTGAGTAATACAGATAAATTTAGTGACAACATTATAGGCTGATCATTTTGATAAATTTGTAAAGCACTATGTTATCTCTAACAACAGAGTGAAGGCTGAGCTACCAGTCAACACAGGAAGGCAGTATTCCGCTGCCAAGGTGTTTGACATATTTGGGGGGTTTTGGTTTCATAAGACATATATACTAAAGACACTAATTTTGAACAGTTATGGAAACCCAATCCAGCTGTAAAATAGGTATGACAGCACAAAACTCAGAGATGTTTTCATTCAGGATTTTGATCCAAGATAATAGTACTAATAAAAGAACTTGAATCACTTTGCTTAAGATGCACAGAGGAAACTCTGGAGGGAAGTCTGTTGCAGAGCTATGCGGCTTCTGCAAAACAAAGATTTTGCCTATCCAGCCTCCAAACAGAGGACTCACTCTTCTCATTTTGGTCTTGCTGTTCACAGGGAGATCACCTGTAGTTTCTTCAGAAGCACCAGGCACTCCTTCAAATGCTTTTTATTTCACAGTTGAGAAGATGTAGATTCAAGGTCATAAAGCTTTGATGTCCTCATCAAAATCTAGACAGTGTTGTAAGCGTATGCAAGGCCATTCATCAAAATGTCTGACAACCATAGCCGAGCACTCAAAATACACAACACTGCAATGGCACTTGCCATTGATGAAGAGACTTCAAAGCAGAAACGTGCTAGCCTGCCAATGCACCACAAGTTCAGATATCTCCACATAAGCGTAGAAATCACCAGCGAGTAAGAAGCTTCAGGTAATTTTTAACCTAAAGAGTAAGATACAACAGAAGATGCTAACAAGATACAATGGAAGATGCTAGCCACTTTTTAGTAGGGAACACACTCCCTCCAGTACAAACTCAGGTAGCATGATCAAAGGTGGTAGAAACCAAGTGAACTGTGCTAATCTGTGGATCTAAAACAAATAGCTTACATTTAAAAAAAAAAAAGAATAAATGTTCTTAAGCCATGTAATGAACTTCAGGGTTTTACCATGTTTTCTATCTTCTGGATACTGAAAGCAAATAATGGTACAAAAAAAGCTGAAGAGAAACTGAAAGGAAATACCGATTGGAAATTGATTGTGGTTTCTCCTCATTCTCCCTCAATTTAAAAACATTTATTAATTTCAACACAGAATGCTTTTATTACTTCTGTAGCCTTTTCAAAGTCCCTCATGCAACTTTACTCCTCTAATCCTTTTACTCTTTCCTAAAGCAGGTGTTTAATTTTAGGTCGTTTTTGCAGATAGGAAAAACTGAGTCATGATAACTAATTTGTTTGTTACAGCCCCATAAAAACTGATTTATAGGACTGAGCTAACAGTCTGTCCCATCTTTCCAAGTCCCCATTCTTTTTTCTGACTGTCAATAAAGCACTGCCTCACAAATTTGTCTCCATAATTGTAATCTAAAAGCACAGGCTTTAACTTTGTCCAATAACTTCCATTTGTACTTGCTTTCACATCATCGTCTGTTTCAAGTGTGCAGACAGGCACTTGAACACTTCATAATTAAAAGAGACATTCACTTACAATTAGTATATGAAAATTACAGAGAAAAACAACGCTTTAAGTACAGTTTACTATATGATTGTCTTAAATACAACAGTGGAAATGACAAGTTCCCACGCCTAATGACTTTTCTCTGTAGATAAATCTCATCCTGCAAGCCCACATCCTGTTCCATGTATCTGCTTCTCTGCTGAAAGTTATAGGTGAAACTAATTGCACATTTTCAGCTGAAATTTAAGCCCTCCTTCTCCAATGTGAATATTGACATGAGCAATGGTATAACAGAATACTATGCTAGCACATCTTTGAGTGAGCATATGCACTTTAGTATATGTTCTCATTTAAACCACCTAATCCTGAAAGCTGCATCTTGTCTGAGGGTCTCTATTAAGAGAAACCAAATGTATTAACAGATTTCCAACAGATTGAGCAACAGCAATAATTTCCCACCTTTATACTAAGCAAGTAAGCACATGTGTAACACAACTGGATTGCCTTTCCCAATATTTCTACACCTCACAACTTACAGATGACCTAGTTATGTTCCACATTAACAAGCTGGTACAAACTCCAAAGCTCTTAAAAACTCAAATTACAGATTACACATGGAAAGTGCAAAATACGTCACAGCGTACCAATATCCCTGCTTTGAACTAAACAGCCTCCAGAGGTCCTGTCTTTATCCACCCAAATTATTCTGTTCTATGAAGTAGAGCTCAAAAGTACCATCCAACACAGGTCCCTCTCAACAAATTCAATTCTACTATAAGACCAAAGAAGCAAATAGATTACAATATTTAGAGCAATTCATTTATTTGTAGCTCTGTAAAATCTGTGTAGACTGTTACCCCTCCTAAGGAGTCTCCTGTCATAAAAGCAAATCAACAGTAGACTTATTTGCACTTGTGACTACAGTTTGGCTCCAAATGTATTAAAAATACAGAGAAAACTGAAAAGCTCTCTGGGGAAAAAAAAAGGAAACAATTCTGGAAAATACATCAGCAGTTAAAATATATGCTTGCACTGTATTTATATTTGCAGTATTGCTCACTCTTTACTTTACAATCCTTATACGAGTTCTGCTCCTTTTAACAGGTGGTCAGTATTTGATGAAGTCACTTGAACACGATTTGGCAATCACTGATTCACTTTGAAGAATCTTTCCAATTGCCTCTGTTTATTGAACCATAGAAATAGGCTTCCCGTACTGGAATTTGTATTAGGATAATGAGCCAAAGAGCTGACCAGTCAGATTACCTTAAGCAGCAGCAAATGCAGTACCATCATTTACAGTAGCTGTAGGATTCATTGTTCCAGCTCAATAGAATATCAAGAATTGCTTTAGTTGTTTAATTACCCTTTTGATCTTAAAGAATTAAAGAACACAGTAAAATCTAAGTTAACTCCTTTTTTAGTGAAAAAAATATTATATAGATTTTCATTCCTTTCATCTACATATTTACTTAGCTTAAAATTCATATAACTTCTGAAGAAGACAATAAAAAGACAGTTGCAATTAAAAAGAGCATCCCAGTGCCTATAATATTAATATTACAGGTACTGTGACAGCAGTGATAGGCCCTTTACAAACATATAAAACATTTTTTTCACAGTTCTGCATATGGGGGCATTCATTCCCATGACTCCTTTCATCCCTCCCAAATCTTAAGAAAAATGGATGTATATCTGAGTGGCCAGAAGCAATGGGGGAGGAACCTGAGAAATCTAGAGAGTTCCTAGGCTTCCCACTGAGGAAACAGGAGCAAACCTGACAGAATAAAGATATTTTGAAATCCTGGGTTGCCAGCCTATGGGTTAGAGAATTCCCGTAGCTACACATACTGGTATCTTGGTCCAGCTTTGGGTCTGCTGGGTGAGTAGTGACACATATCTGAAGGTCTTGGACACTCAATAGACAGGACATCAGAAGTCCAAGAGCCAGAAGTTCAATACTGCAAGCTTTGGGAAGTGTCCCCTTTGTTTTTTCCCCCTCAAAGATAGGATTCAGTGAAGTGCTTTTTCATCAGTCCAGGAGCAGCCTACCTGGAAGGACTACAATGAATTTGGCCTAATGACAAACTTCAAAGGGAAATTAAGTGCTAAGCACTTCTGAGGGGAGTAGATTTCTATCTGTGCCCTTGTTCTTCCTCCGTAAAAAGGAGATACCCATAATCCCTACTGTACTACATAAATGAAATGGAAACCATTATACTAACAGACTATAGAGATGCTTTGACACTCAAATAATAAGTGTAGCATTTAACTAAAATAAAGCCACCCAATTTTATGACAAGTTAAAGTCTTGCAGAGAAGAACTTGAGGGTACTGGTGGATGAAAAGCTGGGCATGAGCCGGCAACATATGCCTGCAGTCCACAAAGCCCACTGCATCCAAAAGATGGGCTGCACCAAAAGAAGCATGACCAGCAGGTCAAGGGAGGTGATTCTGCCCCTCTAGGCTGGTGAGACCCTACCTGGAGTACTGCATCCAGATCCGGAATCCTCAGCACAGGAAAGACATTAAAGTGCTGGAGCAGGTCCAGGTTCATCACCACAAAAATTATCAGAGGGCTGGAGCACCTCTCCTATGAAGACAGGCTGAGATATTAGGGTTGTTCAGCCTGGAGAAGAGACAGCTCCAGGGAGGGATTATTGAGGTCTTTCAGTACTTAAAGGGGGCTTATATGAAAGATGGGGACAAACTTTAGCAGAGCCATAGGACAAGCGCTAATGGTTTTAAACTAAAAGAGGGTAGATGTAGACTAGATGTAAGGAAGGTATCTTTTACCATGAGGGTGGTGAAACACTGAAACACGTTTCTCAAAGAGGTGGTAGATGCCCTATCTCTGAAAATATTCAAGGTCAGGCTGGACAGGGCTCTGAGCAATCTTATCTAGTTGAATGTGTTCCCACTCAGTGCAGGGTAGATTGGACTCGATGACCTTTAAAGGTCCCTTGCAACCCAAACTATTCTATGATGAGAAACATTGCCAGCTTTTGTAGTGTTGACCTGCAATCCTCAGTAAAACAAAACAAAAAAAAAGACTTATTTGAACATCACTGTCATTTAAAATGTTGGTGAAAGTCAAAAAGGAGTAGGCAGGTTTTAGGTGAAGAAAAGTCACCTTCAATTCTGCATAACTCTTAAGTGCAAATATTCACACAAGTGTCTTCTTATTCATGAAGAACAATCACACAGGATTGTACAATGCTCGGTAAGCTATGACCTTGATAAGGGGAGCTCTGCAGATATCATTAAGATATAAATGACAGTATCGTCTGACAGTATCATCCAACACTGTAGAACATTCAAGCAAGTGTGCATTGGAGTTTTATATGACAGAGACCTGATCCCCCTGATTAAATTCCTGGTTGGAGGGTAGATTTGTCATCGACTTACATAGCACCAAATTTTACCTACATGTTGTCCACCATTAACCAAAGAAAAACTGATCAATCCATCACCATATAAATTCATCTCTCTGTGACTTGGCAAGAGGTTAGAGCAGTGATGATATTGACCTGGTAAGAATATGCAGTCTAATGCCTAGAGGCATTAACCTTTGTTTAACCAAAAGGTAAATCTGTTGATGAAAGGTAGCATTTTATTACTATCCACCTGCAACAAATAGCTCCTTTCTTTGTACCATAACTCAACTGCTGTTACTGAAGAGCAAAACTTGCACTTTACTTTCTGAGGCTCTTGAATAATTCACATTGAGGTCATGGGTCACAACTGATTATTATAGTTGCAATGACCAAGTGCTGCAAGGTGTTATGCCTGGCACAGAGGGATAAATGTAGTGGCTGAATCCTGTAGAGACAGATGGAGGTTTTGAACAAACTGCATTTAGTTAAGAATATAAACCAGGTTGTACAAAAACAATGGCCAAGCAGGAGAGATGTTCCTGACTTCTATGGCAGTATTGACGCTTCCAATTGCCTCACTATTTCTTCTGAGAGAACCCTCATAAAACTGAATAGCCACTTCTATTGTCTCAGCTCAGAAACAGTTGAAAATCCTAGAACTGGTACTTTTCCATGGCATTTGATTTAATAACTGGCAAGATTATGTTGCCAAAGGCCCATCAAGTGCAATCTCACCCCAATCACCAGTTTGCTTCATCCTCAGTAGTCTCTCATATTTTGAGAGCATCTTGCCTTTAATCAAACACGTTAAGCCAGCATTACATCAGGTCTTTCCTTGCATACTTCTCTGTTCTGTAAGATCAGGTTATGCCCTTAAGCATGTGTCCCTGTGTTGTCTCATGACAGGTGATTTTTTGTGACATTCTGCATACTCGGGCTTGGCTGTACCTTCTCAGCAGCAACCACAACACAGTCCCAAAGTTATTATTTTATCTCAACAGATTTTATGTGCCTTTATTTGTCAGGAAGTGTAGTGCCAGGACAATGGGTAATGGCTTTAAATTAGAAGAGGGGAAATTTAGATTAGATAGCAGAAAGAAATATTTTACTGTGAGGGTGATGAAGCACTGTAACAGGTTGCCCAGGGAAGCTGTGGATGCCCCATCCCTGGAAGTGTTTAAAGCCAGGCTGAATGGGGCTTTGAGCAACCTGGTCTGGTGGGAGGTGTCCCTGCCCTTGGCACGGGGGTTGGAACTTGATGGTCCTTCCAACTCTCACCATTCTATGATTAAAAGCAAATATCATTGGTGCTTTTGAAATCTGTAGGACTACATGGTAGGCTACAGAAAACAGTACTGCTCTCTGAATTTAACAAGCACGTTAAACAATATTAACAGAACACTGACATCTGCTTAATACTTTTTTTACAAGAACCTCTCAGATCTCTCTTTAAGTATTTCTTACCAACCTCAACTATCAGCTTTTACATTAACAACACAGAGCACAAAGGAAGTCATGACACAATGTAAAGTTCCAGAGCTAAAGTCTTGCATAAACTGTTTTTGTTATTATTATTTTTTTGGAACGTGCATCTGCTCTTTCAAAAACTTTTAACCATGGTGATCTCATGCACTGAGCTGCTATTCGAACAAAAGCCACTCATTTAATGTAAAGCTACAAAGCAGAGAAGAAAAGCAACCAACTAAAGGACAGATAGTTAATACATAGCTGTCCTCTTCATGCCAACATTTCCAGCAAAGCTCTAGTGTAAATCAGGTGCCTCATTGGAGAGAATTTTTGGTAGCTAAATAAGAAACAGCAGCAACTCATGTGTGGTTCTGAACCTTGCTTATAAAATTAGTCTCATGTACTGTAAACTCTCACTTGCTATTTTAAACTCTTGGGCTCCCATGTTTTGTTTTCATTTTGTCAAAGCAAAGGAATGTGAGAGAGATGTCTATTACACTCCTTCACTCAGCCCGAGGGTTAATAACTCGGTTTGGTAGACATTTGAAAATATTATGTTACCTTTAACAGCAAAATTGATAGAAGCTTGTTTCAGGCTCACTTTATGTCATTATGGCAGATTAAATTAACTAATCATAAATTATGCTGGCTAAAGTACATTTACTCACTAAATCTGCAGCAGGAAGGCAAGGTGTTTTTTTCTGAATAAGAAGTAAAAGCCACTTGGCGAATTAAAGACTTTTTCAAACCAAAAAACACACATTCAAGCAGTGAAAGCTGGAATAATCCTAAGGATGGCAGCAACAGATTCTGAAGACCATGGCAGCAGTCTAACGCTGAACCTGTAGCTGCTGTGGAAAGGCATCAAGACTGCAATGCTGCCAGGTGCATATCTACAGATCAAAAAGTAAAGACTTTACTTAAAGAACAGGGTCAATTAAAGAATAAGCATTCTCACATTATTATTAAATGTCTTTGAATACCCATACACCATAAGAGGTGCATGCTTGCAGTCTTTGCTTCTAAGGTCAACTTTCATGGTGCTGAATGCACCATTTCTATCTAGCTCCAAGGACAGGATAGATGCATACATCGGTAAAATCTATATTGTCTTCTGGATCAAAGTGAACCTCTTGTTACCCCCTGCATTGCAAGATGCAGATGTGTGAAATACAGGCTGGGCAAAGAACAGATTGAGAGCAGCCCTGAGGAGGACTTGGGGATGCTGGCTGAGGAGAAGGTCAATATAAGCCATCAATGTGTGCTCACAGCCCAGAAAGCCAACCACAACCTGGGCTGCATCTAAAGAAGAATGCCCAGCAGGTCCAGGGAGGTGATTCTGCCCCTTTGTTCTCATAAGAGCCCACCTGGAGTACTGCATCCAGCTTTGGAGTTCTCAACACAGGAAGGACACTGGCTTGTTGGAATGACTCCAGCAGAGTCATTTCTAAATTTCTAAACAGGGCATGGACAACTGAAGTTAGGAAATCTGTGGGAGGAATGGACAGAAAACACAGACATTCAAGTTCTCTTCTCTGTAATATAAAGTATTGATACCCTATCTGTAAACTCATGGTAAATCAGCTCAATCAATACTGTTAAATGAGGATATTTTTGTTTTGGAAGAAAAAAAAGGAAGATGTGAAGTATTATATTGTATTACATGTGGACTCATACATGCGGTTGTCACTTAAAAAGCAGAACATTATTTGGGGATGACCAAATAACTCACTCCTATCTAAGAAACAGACTTCCCTGAATACCTCCAAAAACAGTCCAAGTAAGATGATTGGCCTCCCAGTGACCATGTTTAGACAGAGGATAAGCAAAGTATTGACAAATACTTAGTTCCCTTCAGGTGTCACAGAGCCTCAGGAAGCTTTGGAAGCAACTGAATAATCCAAACATAGTTAAAGTGTGAACTCTCAACACAAAGTCTTCTGGAAAGGTACTGCAGTCCGTTCACCTGTTCCCAGATTCTTACTCCATCAGTCCCATGTCACGTTCTTTGAACAATATTTCCCCAATCCCTTTCTGCACACGGGATGCATACAGCTACAAAAAAAAAAAAAAGCCTGAAGTGAAATACAGCTAAACAAGGATTTAGAGAAAAGCAGCAAGAAAGGGAATTGTGCCCCTCACCACCATGCAAAAAGTTTAGTTTTGCAGTGAAAAAAATGCTAAAAACTCCCTCTGAAAATAAAAGAAATTTTAGATCATTATCAGTCGCTATATAATCTATTTTAAGCCCATGAGAGCCAGTGCACTTGCTCTCATGTTTCTAATTAAAAGTTATAGATTCATCAATTAATCTCTCTTCTTGTCCCCTATTCTTGGTATGAGATTGTTCAAAGGAACAAATGGTAGTTAGTTGCCCACAATTATCATTTCAGCCCTGAAAACTCATGCCTTTGTCAACATGAACCCAACCTTGTCTCTTTACACTATGAAATGACAAAAAGAAAACCATAGGAGGTTTTGCCACCCTGAAAAACACAACCTATTTCTAATTTAGGAATGATCTATCCTCTGTACAATGAATATTGCTACATGAATCCTTCCTGAGCTCAAATCCGAGCTTGCTTGTTGATAGAGGAATAAGCCCCTGTTAAATTTGGCAGAGATGCCCTAAGCTTAGGCTCTAGATTGAAACTCAATTGCAATACTTACTATGGAGCAGTCCGAGACACTGCACTATTTAGGAAAGAAGCAAGGAAGGCAATCTATTTTTATTCACATTGAAATGGAGACAAAGATAAAGGTCCTGCTGGTAGCTTAGCAAAGTGCCAGTCTCATAAAGCAAGCCAACGAAATGGGTTATCTTTTCCCCTTTCAATATATGTACTGCCGGGCAGTGAAATAGAATTGGGGTGTACAAGGTTAACAAGCCAGCATCATGTTATGAAGCAAGCGATAAAATTGTCTTATAGTTCTTAACTCTGACCTGTTCCAGTGAAAAGCTGCCAAGCAGAATTATGTCATCCTGAACATCTCTCTCAAACTGTTCAATATATGAAGGAATCACTTCATCTTCAAGCTCCCTGTGAAGGTCACATGCCTTACTGGAGCTGACAGGCATCTCAGAATCCGGAAAATCTTCACTGGCTACACGAGCTGCTTGAAACAAAAGTCGTAGATTATCTCTTAGCAAACGGGAGTTGATTCCCTGGTTAGTACCTTCTCAGATAACGTGGCCCACCAACATTTTAAGACAACAAATTCATGCTATAAAATGAACAGTAATGAGTAACAGCAGTAGAACAACTGGCAGGTTCTGAGTGCCATTACCAGGAAAACTCTCTTCAAGAGCAACATCTGCATACAGGGACAAATTTAGCAAGTGTGGCTTGTTCCTTAAATAATTTTTGAAAGGCATGCTCTGCACTTCCATGGTCACTTTGCTCCCCTGTAAATCTTAAAGGAATTGGGATTTTAAATAACTTTGGCTTACACTCCTGAGGAAGAGGAGAAATAACTGCAATTGAAAGGGAGTTTTAGGTGGATACACACAGAGCATTTCACACAGCTCCTGCCTAATTTTGTCCAGTTCTGCCCTCACCCACATCATTCTCCTAATTCCACTGCAGTGACATATGTAGGAAAAAGGGGCACATGCTGCATATAAATAAAAATAAATCCCATTAATAAAGTCAAATTAAAGAGAGGCTGTGTTCATTTTTCAATGTAATTCATCACACTATATTAAAAAAAAAAAAAAATCATTGGTATTTGCTATAGTGGTAGTACTAGTTTGGGTCACAAATAATAAAGGCAACTATTTTTGCTCATTTCTCCACAATTAGGGTCAGTAAGAAATAACAGATATCAAGTTGTCCACATCTGACTTCATCGTACTTGCCTCATATCTTTATGTGTAAGTGCATGTTTTTATAGTTCCCAGTGCCTTTCTTTGCAAGAAACTGACATATCTAGTTGTTTTCCCCTTTGTCCATCCTATGACATGAAAGCAGTTAAAAGATATTTTTTTTTCTCACTCCCCTTTGAAGTCTCTCATTTGCTAATGAAGACCAGGAAAAGAAAGATAAAACTAAGGCTATTAAAATTTTCAGTTTTGCTCACTACTCATTGTTTAATGAGTTTAATTGCTGAGCCTCCCGAGTACTTAAATCACCTCAGTGCCACCAACACACAGGAAGTAGGGTGGGTTTTTTATTTAATTACAACAGGATAGCATTCCAAATCATGTTGAGGGAAGTGTACAGTAGATATAAACAACCCAAACCATTACCTTAGGGTACACAATCTCTTTGTGGAGCATCTTAGAAGCCTAATGAAAAGTGATTTGACCTACAACTATTAACTGCAAAAACAAAACAATATTTACATTCAAATTTAAATTTATTATAACATTAAGGGCTTGGCTAAGAGAGACAAAATCCAGGAAGCACTGGAAAAAGAAACATTGCCAACAGCAGAAGATGCAGCATCACTTGTTCCCCTCAATGCTGTGTTGTACACAACAAGTCATATGCTCAGCTGGTATAAATTGACCGCTTTCATGGGAGCACAGCAAGTTTACATCCTGGGAAGACTGTACATTCCTATCTCAGGATCCTCTGGGTGTAGAGAGATAGTCCTTATATATCAAAAAAGGAACAAAAACATTCCATTCACAAAGATGACCATGAAGTGATTCACCAAAGTATCCTTTTTGGTTTTTGCGTTTATTATTTTTGTGAGGAATTGCATCAAATGAAATCAGTTTTGGTGGAATTAACTGGACTCATTAACAGATGTTTTGTGGGAAAACAGTAAAAGAAGAGAGAACACTTTCAAAAGCCTTTTTGAGGGAAACAGCTGCCACAAAGACAGAGAAAATTGCAATTCAGATTTGAAAAATATTTGATTAAATGATACATATGCTCATTTAAGCGCACTTGGAAAAATCATTTGTTTGCCTGAGCCAGAGATAGGGAGAGAACTGGGATGTTGTTCAGCTGGTTTATTCCTTCCATGCTGGCTTTGCAGAGACCTCTGAAACTCAGTCACCATCAGGTTGCTCCTTGTCTGAACTGACCCACAGGTTAGAGGCTTGAGCTGCTGCCCTGGAGCAATACTTGACCAAAAGAAAACCTCCACCTCCTTGCTGTACATAAATAGTCACCACATTAAAAGCGTTACTACTTCACACACTGGATGAAACAGCTGGAAACTTACAAGTAAATTTATCAATAGATTGATAAACTGATTAAAAACTGGCTGCTTCAAGTTGTTAGTATCGGCATCAAACGACTCATTGCCTCGGCTGTATTTAATACTGCAGTCATATTTTCCATATAGTTTAAATCACTTCTCCTTAGCACAGGCTGTACTTGCAGTTGCTGTAGTGTAATTAAAACTATCTCTCCAGTGTTAGGTTGGCTGCTTGTAACTTCATTTACTTCTGCATTTGTCTATCAGATAGCAGCGGTTTATATACCGAGATGAGAATTCAAAGGATGGGTTCACCAGCAGACTACACATCAGCATGGGTTTGAATGTATAAAGCAGCTGTAACCTTTCACATTGTAAATGCATTTTGGCTGCCTGGTTCTATAAGCCTCTGTGTATAAATTGTAGCTAAAATAGTATATCACCAAAGGCTCGTGCATCAGTTTCAAACAACTAAACTGCAAAACATCGCACCTCAATTTTTCAGTTGTTGCCAAAGAATAATATAACAGAAAACAGGCTTTCTTATGGTGTTCACCTAGCACCATTTCAGATGTGCATGGAACACAAGCATGCATTGAGAGTTTTTTATCCCTAGGTAAAAAACATACAGTCTACATATTTTTCTAACAAACAAACCACTAATGTTGTCATTTAAGCTGCCTTATAATATGAACTAACATGTACCACAAAAGTGACCAACAGATTACTCAGCAACAAAATGCTTTAAATATACAATTATATAAATTCTGAGCCGTGTTCTTTCCTTTCCTTTGGGGATCACCTATTAACTAGGACTGTATGACTACATGATTTTTCAGCTCACTGGTCAAATGAAGAAAAGAAGCAGTTCCGTAAGAATGGAACCAAATGAATCCTAGTTTTCTATGGATTTCCTGAAGTCTAATAAGGGTCAAACTCCCATATTAGCTTTTCCCTCAGTGGAGACATTAATAATGCTTGTCTGCTCTGCTCAGCTGCCCACTTCCATAAAACTGGTGGGGAAGTCAAACCTGTGAGGCTTGCTCTCTCTCAAAAAATGGTTTGGAAGGGAACAACAGGTGCACAAACTAGGAAGGAGAAACACAGAGAGACAGAAATAAATACAGCCTGATGAACATGCAGAGGTGGAGACTGCACAAGCCTTGCTTCCTCAGGAAAACCTTGCTCTTTTCTGGATTTTTATTCACCCAAGCCAAGAGAAGTAAAAAAGTCTGCTAGGGCAAGGTACAACATTCACCCGCAGGACTAGCTCTGAAACGTGTTTTGGCACTTTTAAGAAATAAAATCACAGAAGCACCATTCAAGACACAGGACAGCAGCAGGCTGGGCTGTGGTGTCTCTGCCATTTGCTGCCTGACTACAACTGGGGGCACTCTGAAGTGCTCCTGCAGTGCAAGACAACACATGTAATGTGTTTTCCTGCCCTTGAATTGAATCAGTGAGTAACATTGGCAGCCTCTTCTAGAAAATGTTTGCCTTTTCTCTAACAAAGTTGTTCACAAACTAAATAGTAATAAAACATGTTGCAGCTCCTGGAGCTCCAGTGCTGTAGACAATTGCCTGCTCTAACAGAGTAGGCATCCTGGGTATAACTGAAACGTAACAGGAAATCTCATGCAGATACGAAGAACAGAAAATACCTTTATACAAAAGACCTCTGCTGAAAAGGAAGGGGAGGGGAGTGAGATACCCCAAAACATGAGGGCAGCCCCGAGCCGGGGCTTGTTCATATGTCACTTCTTCTAGGATCAACCAAGGAGAGCAGCAGACAAGCACCATGTGTAAAGGCTAGCTGTGGTGGTAAGTCTCATGAATCAAGTGGGTGTTAAATAATATGTACCAAATACTGTTGGTTTGATGTGGAGAGATCTCCTATACTTCGTTGTTTTGGTGTGGGTGGAACATCAATTTTGTATTTCTAAAAAGCCACAGAAAAAAATTTCTTACCTCCCTGCTTGTGTAAATCCTTACATAGATAACCTGAAACACTGTCTGACATGACCAGTGGATCTGACAAATGGCCCATCCATTTATAAGCTTAAATAACGATTTAGATTTTTAGCTTTGAGCATATAAGCAATGACATTTCCGGTCTTCATTCCATGGGTGGAATTCAACATGCAATGAAGCAGCCTAGAAAAAGCACGCCACTTAAGTTGCACTTAAAACCACATAAACATGATTCAAAACAGAAACATTTGGGGAAAAAGATCTTAGAGGATCACATTAAAGCCAATGTCCTTTATGCTCCTGAGTTCAAGGGGATGGATTACCCACTCTCCTCCCCACATCCAGACACAAGAGTTTTGTTTTTCTTTATGCAAATTATTATATTTACCTTGCAATTCCAGCATCTTGTTTTCTTCATCTAGAACCCTCATCAGTTTATCATACAGGATTTGCTCATCAAATTTCACAGGATCTTAAAAAAAAACAAAAACAAACAATGAAATATCTATTGTTTCTTCCAGTAGTAGTTCAGGAAATACTACTTTAAACTATAAAGAAATATATTAAAATACAAAAGTTAAACCATTTGACACTTAAAAATAGCTTTCATAGTTGTGGTGAGTTGACCCTGGGTGGATGCTAGGAGCCCACCAACCCTCTCTATTGCTCCCTCTTCTGAGATGGACAGGGGAAAGAAAATATAACAAAAGCTCGTGAGTTGAGGTAAGGACAGGAAAAGACCACTGACCAATTACCATCACAGGCAAAACAGACTCAATTTATGGAAATTAATTTTATTTATTGCCAATGAAAAGTCAGAGTAGGGTAATGAGAAATAAAACTCAGATCTTAAAACACCTTCTCCCTACCCTCCCTTCCACCTGGGCTCAACTTCACTCATGTTTTTCTCTAAGTCCTCCCCCCAAGCAGCACAGGGTGATCGGGTGGTCAGTTCATCACACCTTTGCATCTCCTTCCTCCTCACACTCTTTCCCTACTCCAGCATGGGGTCCCATCCATGGGAGACAGTCCTCTACAAACTTCTCCAATGTAGGTCCTTCCCATGGGCTGCAGTTCTTCATTAACTGCTCCAGCAAAGGTCCTTTCTACATGTCCTTTCCATAGGGTGCAGTCTTCCAAGAACAAATTACTCCAGTATGAGTCCCCCATGGGGTCACAAGTCCTACCAGTAAACCTGCTCCAGCACGGACTACTCTCTCCAGCACAGGCATCTCACAAGGTTACAGCCCCCTTCAGGCTCTGGCATGGGGTCCTCCATGGACTGCAGGGGGACAGCCTACCTCAACATGGTCTTCACCACAGGCTGCAGGGGAATCTCTGCTCTGGTACCTGGAGCACTTCCTCCTCTTTCTTCATTGACCCTAGTGTCTGCAGAGTTGTTTATTGATGTATTCTCACTCCTCTCTGGCTGCTGTTGTGGAGCAGTTTTTGCCTTCTTAACTATGTTCTCAAAGAGGCATTACCACTGCTGCTGATGAGCTTGGACTTGGTCAGCAGCAGGTCTTGGAGCCAGATGGCATTGGCTTTACTGAACACAGGGGAAGCTTCTGACACCTTCTCACGGAAGTCATCACTGTAACTCTCCCCTCCCAACGAAAACCTTGCCATACAAACCCAATGCAATAGTGCAAATTTCATAGCAGAGGTGACTATAATTTTCCTCTGAGCTATGAAAGAGATTAAAATAAAAATTATATCATCATATACTTTTAAACAGTGAGCAATATTATATCTTCATCTGAACTGAAAGTGGTTTACTAATTCTGCTAATAGATTATTACCTTTTTAGATGACGTCAGATGAAGATGACTGAAATTATTACTTATATTCAAATTGCCAGATAAATTCCGTTTGATTCTTAATAAAATTCAAAGTACCTAATTTTAATTTCTAATGTGATTTTGGATCTTTTTTGGAAATTTTACCTTGCTGTCTGTAATACTAAGACAGTATCTAATATGAGGAAGCATTAAAGCACACTATGAATTTTGATCTTGTTGTTGGTCAGTTATTCAAGTTTCCAGTAACATCTGCAGATCTTTAAAAGGAGCAAGAGTCACACAGACACACATGTACCTTTTTCCATGACACCTAAAAATCACTTCAGGTGTCTATGTTCACGGGAGAAATAGCCACTTGAAACTATCTGCAGGGCTCCCAGATTTCTGTAAGTTGTCAGTGAAGACAGGCAGGTAGAAGACCAAAGAAATGCATACAAAGTAGGTGAATTGAAGTACAGCTATAAGTGACCCTGAGTGGGTTTTTTAAGGATTTGATAAAATCTCAAAGAGTAAATTTTATCTTTAGTGTGATATTCCAGAGCCAAGTTTATCAGTTACAGTGAGCATTTAAAGAGGGAGGCTTCTGCAAACCTCTTCTGCAAGTACAGAATCTTTCATATTTCTTTTACCACATAACATTGAAATGTTCCCTTGGCAGGGAGCCAGGGAAGCAAATCCATAGTGGGGTCCTGTTTTTTCTCAGGGCATTATCAACTCAGACAAATTTCCAGAACAAATTTATCAAATATAGAAAAAATAATTGGTAATATCTTCATTCTCTCAGAATAACCCATTAAAAAATCCCATACGATGAACGCATTAAAATTATGTTTAACTTTGTATAACAGAGTTAGTGGCTGAAGATTTGCTTTTCCCAGCTATTCTCTTTGGCCAATGACTGATTTGGTTAAGTCATAAGAAAAGCATAACTTTAAAGTGTACACAAATTCTTTATCTTGTTCTGCTTTTGTCTCTTGTTAGTGACCAGTTACTAGATGTAAAGAGAAGGTAAACAAATATGATTTCCAATCAGAAGATTGACTGTGGAGGACCAGACTTAAGTTCTGTCTGTCCTTTTACCTCAATCCACTGTATATAAATGTAGTTCCATTTATTTAACACTTCTTCAGGAAAAACAAAACCAGACAACGAGCCTGGTTTGTGAGTATCACTGGTTGAGGTGGGAAAGTACCCCTGGAGGTCATCTGGTCCAACCCCTTTCTGCTCAGGCAAGAGCCATCTCGAGCCAAGTTGTCCAGGACCATGTCTACACAGCTTTTTAATGTCTGCAAGGTGGGAGACTTGCTCTTGGCCAAGGTTTTGGTAAACACAGAGTTAGAACTACTCTGCAGAAGTCAACACAACCAACCTGATGCTGATACCATGGCTAACAGACTCCAACGTTTGAGTGCCATTTTCGCTGGGGTGAAAAAAAAGGAACATCAAAGGACACCTGTTCACTTGTGGATCAAGGGTCTAGCCTAATGTGAAAGTAGGTAAAAAACACCTCTCCACGCCCACCCCTGGAACTGGATGGACTTTCTCAGACCCCCCATCCATTTCAGATTTTTTTAAAAAACAACAAACAAGAAAACTCACCAAAAAAAAATTAAGGTTAAGTGTGTATCACTAGCCTCCTCAACACCGGTAAGGGAACATTTCATGTGCAAGAGAACATTTTCTTCCACGTCCCCTATGTCATCACTCCATCCATACGTGCTTTGAGACACATGCACAGATAGAGAAATCTAATCCGCTTTTCATTCTCTGATTATGAAGCAGATCATGACTCATAAAGCCTATTCACAGCATGAGCCAAAGCAGTACCTACAGAAAGAAAATCTTTCACTTAAAAACTCTGAGTCAAAAATTTACTTCCAAGGTATCAATTACATTGCTGTCCTATAAAATGAATTGGGAAATTATAGGAGTTAGATGTAATTTACTCTTGTTATACCTTGATTGTTTTTTCACCAGTATGCAGAAATTCAAGTTACTGATGTACTTTAGAGCCTGCTTTTCTCAGTCACACAAGTTTTTGCCTCAAAATTTTAAACCTTCGTGTCTACTCAAGGTAGAAGTTTCTCATTGATTTAATAAGTGACCTACTTTGAGACACTTCATAGTAGACAAATTTTTTTTTTAGATTTGACTACGACAGTGTATCTAGATATGCTCTGCAGTACAAATAAGCTCAAGGTTTAAAAAAGCAAAGGGTTAGGAGAGAACAGAGGAGAGCAGGGTCTTGCATGCTGTCAAGTTCTTAGCGCTCAACAACAGGAGCTGGGCCAAAACATTCAGTGCATAGCTAAGCACTTCATTACTATGATGATGTTCTTACTTAATTCCATGCAAATTCAGGCAGGCCCGTTCCCACCTGTTTTATCTAAAAGCCATGACAGCAAAGGAGAATTTCCTCCGCTTCCAGCAAACGTGCCTCCTGGTTCATTTCTCTCATACCTATGCATAACTTCAGTTCTCCCAGCTCTGCAGTCACACTCTCCCAACTTCTCATTTTCACCCACAGAGAGCAAAACTAAACATCTCATCTAAACAGGCAAAAAGAAAACTGAAAAAAAGCCTCCTCACATACTGGGAACTGTTACAGACTCATGGGTTTCCTTCCATCAGGCAAACACACATTCAAGCTCAGTAATAAAAGTGCTCTCCAAGAAGGATTTGGGGAGCAGGCCTGCAAACAACCTACAGCTTAGTACTGAGTTTGGGACCAACTTCATTAATTAAAGAGGACGTGAAGTTGACAATGTTCTTGGAGCATGCTTCCTTTTGCTACGGTAGCAGAGTGAAAATAGCATAACCTCACTTTTACCCATCCATTAACTCCCTGTCCTTGATCAAAGATTATGCATACTGCCTACCGTGTTCAGAGTAGGTAAAGCTTCTAATTTAAATTGTAAACCTCAATATTTAAATAGAACTGCATATGTGATCTTTGTCACCTCATTTTCATGAATGGAAAAGAATATTCTGACACCAAAATTACATACTTAATTCTGCCTCACCTTCTACACTGACCTCCATCCCACACTGCCTTGGGTTTATTTCCTCATCCATCAACGGGTCAAAGTAATTTCTGCTGTATTCATTTCCTGTGGAAAGCACATGAAGTAAGGGTCAGCGATTATTAGAAGCACATGAACCAAAATGTTAATTTTGAAATCGACACCAGCAAGCAAAGGGGCATTTTCTGCTACTTTATAAGCTTAATTTTTTTAACAAGTCCTCTAAGCCTACTAGTACTGCAATTATCATCCTGTGAAAGGTCAGAAAAGGTAATNACACAAGGGAAGAAAGGGGGCTTTTTCCTCCAAATCTGTCCTTCCTTCAGCAGAAGTGTTACACTGTATTAAAACCATCCCTACATTCAGCAGATTTGCAAATACAGTAAATTATTACTGTAAGAAGAAAAAAAATAAAATAAGTAAGTCCCTAACAAGTTATAAAATTGATTGAATAGACACACATCTAGATCCTGGAAAATTTTACACAAGAGTTAAATTTACAAGGAGCGGGTTAATTCATCCAAGATACACTGTAGTAGTCTACAGTGTATTTGTTTTAGGATCAAAAATAATCCAGGCAGGAGCTCCTTTTCAGAGAGACTAAATGAAACNCAGTGCATAGCTAAGCACTTCATTACTATGATGATGTTCTTACTTAATTCCATGCAAATTCAGGCAGGCCCGTTCCCACCTGTTTTATCTAAAAGCCATGACAGCAAAGGAGAATTTCCTCCGCTTCCAGCAAACGTGCCTCCTGGTTCATTTCTCTCATACCTATGCATAACTTCAGTTCTCCCAGCTCTGCAGTCACACTCTCCCAACTTCTCATTTTCACCCACAGAGAGCAAAACTAAACATCTCATCTAAACAGGCAAAAAGAAAACTGAAAAAAAGCCTCCTCACATACTGGGAACTGTTACAGACTCATGGGTTTCCTTCCATCAGGCAAACACACATTCAAGCTCAGTAATAAAAGTGCTCTCCAAGAAGGATTTGGGGAGCAGGCCTGCAAACAACCTACAGCTTAGTACTGAGTTTGGGACCAACTTCATTAATTAAAGAGGACGTGAAGTTGACAATGTTCTTGGAGCATGCTTCCTTTTGCTACGGTAGCAGAGTGAAAATAGCATAACCTCACTTTTACCCATCCATTAACTCCCTGTCCTTGATCAAAGATTATGCATACTGCCTACCGTGTTCAGAGTAGGTAAAGCTTCTAATTTAAATTGTAAACCTCAATATTTAAATAGAACTGCATATGTGATCTTTGTCACCTCATTTTCATGAATGGAAAAGAATATTCTGACACCAAAATTACATACTTAATTCTGCCTCACCTTCTACACTGACCTCCATCCCACACTGCCTTGGGTTTATTTCCTCATCCATCAACGGGTCAAAGTAATTTCTGCTGTATTCATTTCCTGTGGAAAGCACATGAAGTAAGGGTCAGCGATTATTAGAAGCACATGAACCAAAATGTTAATTTTGAAATCGACACCAGCAAGCAAAGGGGCATTTTCTGCTACTTTATAAGCTTAATTTTTTTAACAAGTCCTCTAAGCCTACTAGTACTGCAATTATCATCCTGTGAAAGGTCAGAAAAGGTAATTCTGGAAACAAGTGCACTTTAGGTTACTTTTACTCAGGAACTAATGAGAAAAATTCTTAAATTTAGATGATGGAAAGATAAGAAAAATTTAAAAAATCCAGCATCCCTAACATAAGCCAAATTATTCTTGAAAGACATTTTACACGTGAATTACCCATGCTGTAGAGGAATTTATGTTTCACAGCTGACCCTTCCAATTTCAGCAGTTTTAAATTTCACCACTGAGGTTTCAACGTCTGGTGCATCTTTAATACTGTATTCAACCAGAGAAGTGTTTAATTACAGAGGAGATACTAGAATACTGCCTCATTAATCTGAACAGCAATTATATTCAGTTGGGCTAGGTAACTAACTCAAGATTTTGATGGGATAAAACCACTCATTTTAGCACTTTCCATTTCAACAGCTAGTTTTATCTGCTTTTCAGAAACTAATCAAGTTTACCAAAAAAAAGTAATTTGTTAGACTTATTAAGGAATAATGCAGCATCTAGCTGCCTAGAGGAACACCGAGTAAGAGCCAGAAGAATTTGCATTACACAAGGGAAGAAAGGGGGCTTTTTCCTCCAAA
>VZTM01002122.1:3799-31343 GCA_013400555.1 Jacana jacana
AAAAAGCCTCGAAGAAAAGAGGCTTCATTTTCAAGTAAACTTCTACCAAACGTTCTGCTCATGTTTCAACGACAGAAATACTATCAGGTTCCATACAAAACTAGTAGATACTCTCGCCAGGTATGCTGTTATGATTGGGCATTGTACAGAATCTGTTTCATAGTACTGCAATATAGCTAAGTTACAGTGGGAAGCTGTCTTCTGAGATAATAGACTGAAATGCATGATATGTTACTTAGGAGAATTAAGGATATGAAAATAGAAATAAAATAGTTAATATTTCCCACAATAATGCAGGGTAGTTTGGATCACTGAAAAGTACTGGGAATCAGGAAGCATCAAGTTACAGGAACCCCAAACTGACCTGAGGCTGATTACTGTGAAGACTTGGGAAAGTCCTGTAATTCCCTCTATTTCTGTTCTTTTGTAACAGGATAATATACTTATTTGCATGAGGATGGAGGCTGCAAAGAACATTTATTATTTAATCAGCTTGTTTCATACATTAAGTGCCATCAATATTCTAGTTATTCTTATACTAATCCACTAAATTTGTCTGAACATTAATATTACATCTTTGTCCTTATATTAAAAAAATAGATAAAAGTACATGACTTGTCAAATGTAAGCATCATGTTTTCTGTTACTGACTGCTTATTCTGTTATCTGTTGTCTTCATTAACAATGAGGAAATGAAGGTGGGGGGCTATTACACTAGTGGCAAACCAGAAAGACTGAACAGATAATGATGATTCTTAAAAGCACCTAAGAAACAATGCCTGACACATAAAAACAGAGAAAATTCTGCTCTCTAAATTTTTTTGGGGGAAAGGAGTACAGTGAAATGCAGACCATCCAACAATTTGTTCAGATGGACTAATAATAATTTGAGATACAAAACAGAAAGCAAGAAGACACAGAAGAAAAGACAGAAGAAAAAAGACACTTAGAGATTTAGGTGAGTGTCCACAGAGTCACAGTATTTTTAACTCTTAGGATGGGAAGGAAGAAGAACAATAAAATAAAAACAAAATACTTTTTTTAAAAAGACTTCAGGAAACTCAGAAATTACAAATAAGATCCCCTGGGGAAAAAAAAATCAATTAAGAACTCCTTTAAAGAAACTCTGTTTAAATTGTGACTGCAAATCATGTAGCACAGAAGAAAGATGGAAACTGTGCAAGACCAACTTTGTAAAATCACAAAGTCATTACTTCAGACACAAGAAGAATAAGTACAGAAAATGAGTACTATTCAAATCACTAAGGGGAGAAATGAAGAACAAATTAATAACAGAACTACCAGGAACATGGAAAGACATACTGAGAAAAGCAAGGGTACAAAATAGGAAATAACTAGCAAGGAACATGCAAGATAAACAAAGAAAAAGACCAATAAGTACATTAGTTGCAAGAGGAAAAAGGTTAAGGAAGAAGCTGGTCTGCTGCTCAACAGGGAAAAAACACTATGAAGTCACGGTACTAACAAAACCCTAAACGTTTAATGCATTTACTGCTTCAGTCTTCACTAAAAAGGTTAGATGCAATCAGGCAGATAATGTAACAATCCACAAACAACAAAGCATTTAAAATAGAAAAAAAGGAAAAAGATTAGAGAATACAAACATAAATTAGTTGGCTTTAAATCACTCAGACATGATGAAATTCAGGGAGTACAGAGACTTTGCTGAAGCAATTTCAGAAGCACTTAAAAAACTCATGGATGATGAATGGGATTCTGGAAGACTGGGGAAAAAAAAGTCAAACAAGTTACCTATCTGTCCTTAGAAAAGTGAAAGCAAAAAGAGCTGGAAAACTATGTATCATTCAGGCTACTTTCCATTTCTAGAAAAATACTGGAATACATTAGCAAACAAAAAGACTGCAAGCCTCAGCAAAAGGGATGATGACTAAGAGCCAAAACGATTTTTCAAAAACAATTTCTATAAGTGGGATGAACGGGGTGTAGGGGGGATGTGTGTGTAAGAGGGAGTAAAAAATTTACTTGTTTAGTAGGCAAAAAAGAGCTTCAGATACTAACATAACATTCTCATAAGCTGACTAAAAATGGTCTAAATTAAGTTGCTCTCATATGCAAAAAGTTTTAAAACTATATTCAGAGATATGAGAATGGTTTCCCCTCAAAAATAATATACTGATTTGAGATTGTTGGGGATCTAGTGTTGGCCTAATCAGCATTTTCCTTAATGTGCAGTATGACAAAATGGAAGTTTCAAGAAATGTGAAATTATGAAAACTGAAGGCGTTGCCAAGCTGTGAGCTGTAAGCATTCTTCTTGACAGAACTAAAATTCAAACTGACCGCCTCATGCTGGGTACTTGTTCGACACTCAGGCAGAAGTAGTCAGTGGCACAAACCCAGGCTTTAGAATAACTGTGTACAGGAAAGAAAACATCTGGGGCTTTAGTGGATATCAAGTTGAACATGACTCTTCTATGCCATGTGGGAAAGCAAAATGCTATGCCATCGGTGTATAGAAGTATAAAATACGTAATTAGACTTTCTGCTGTAGCTGGCTTTAAGACAACTTTTGCTGGAGTATTATATTTGATTTGGTACCAGAATTGGAAAAGTATGTGAATTGTCTAGAAGCAATAGAGGGCACAACAACAAGAATCATCATAAGAAATTATTATTTGAACATGACTTGTAATGAAAAATATATGTAATATAAGTTGAATCCAGCCCAAAACTCAGGAAAGACATGATAAAAGGAAACTGCAGAGGGGAACAGAATGAACTATTTTTCATGCCCACTGTGGTAGTACAAGTAATAATAAACCCTAGCTGTGGAAAGGGAAATTAATTTAGACATAAAGAAAAGCTTACTAGAATTGACAGTTACGGTCTGGAGCAGATTGCCTGATAAGGGTGCAGAGTATCCATCAGTGCAATTAAAAACAAAAACAAAACCAAAACCTAGACAAAAGCTGCCTAGTTTTGTCTGATGCTTTTTGTCACCTGCAAAATCTTGGTAGATTCTATCTTGAAAACATAATGCTGCTTTTGTTTCCCAGACTTTACAGTTTTCTGACTTCTTGAGTTAATTGGGGTGCTCAGTACCCTCATGACAATCCAGGAGAGAAGTCTAGTGATCCATGGTGACCATGGAGAGGTGGGACAGAAATGCTAGGAGGAAATGCTGACTGTTGGTCACAAAGTCAAGGGAGATGAAAAGCTGAGGTTGGCAGGTGGGCTAGCACATGTCCCTGAAAATATAGAACCAAGAGTCTACTTGAGCTCAGCAGTCTGATAACCAGGACACCTGATAAATAAACTCTTCAGCATGATAATCACAGGACAGTGAGGAGCTTGGAAGACAGGTTAATACTAAAGAGGAGGCTGAGAGGAGACCTCATCGCTCGCTACAACTACTTGAAAGGACATTGTAGAGAAGTTGGTGCTGGTCTCTTCTTACAGGTAATTAGTGATA
The DNA here is from genome assembly GCA_013400555.1 of Jacana jacana. NCBI lineage: Eukaryota > Metazoa > Chordata > Aves > Charadriiformes > Jacanidae > Jacana > Jacana jacana. Next base: position 7,253 of record VZTM01002122.1, read on the forward strand.
GAATGAGAGGTAATGGTTGCAAGCTACAACAGGGTAGGTTTAGGAAAAAAATCTTCACAGAAAAAGTGGTCAGACATTCAAATAGGCTGCCCAGGGAGGTGATGGAGTCACTATCCCTGGATGTGTTTAAGAGTTGTTTAGATGTGGTGTTGGGGGATATGGTGTAGGGGAGAACTTTGTAGAGCAGTGCTGATGGTTGGACTCAATGATCCCAAGGGTCTCTTCCAACCTGAATAATTCTATGATTCTATGATTTAGTCACAAAATCCAAAACTCAAAGTTGTAGAACATGAGACCAGAAACAGCTTAACTCAAGAAGGACACTTGCTGCATTTTATGTAACATTTGAGTAAAGAAATGAGAAATAATTTTTAACTGTGAATACTTCTCTCTCTTATACATCATTTTTCATCTGAAGATAATTATGGGGCTGATTGGACTATGGGTCACCCAGATGTTTTACTGTCTGTCCCTAATGGTTCTGTATTCCTTCTTTACCTGCCCCAAACTTTCAGCTGGAAGAACCAGTGGCTGCACTAGTGGTTGAGTACTGCAGCTGTCAGCAGTGCATGGGAGTGCAGACATGGATGCTGGAAGCACAAGGGTCAGGAGGAGTTGAGCAGTACTGCTGATGGTTCTGGGGTGAGTGATCAGCATGCATTTGGTTGAATGGGGAAGCCCAGTGCTGTATCAGAGGGTTCACAAGATAGGGGGATAAGGTCTCAGGACATAACACACTGTGGGACTCAGTGTGGACAAGGTTTGGGAGACTTTAAGTATAGCTGAAATCTCAGACAGGATGGAAGATGAGGTGATCTAAGAGAGAGGGAATTAAGAAGAGTTGTGGGGCTTTGGTTTAGAGAAACTTAGGCTTTAGAGGAAGCAGGACAGGGAGACTTACATGAGACTAAGTGAACCTCTGCATTGAGATGTCTTCAAGGCTCTGGAACAGCTGTGGTGCTAATTCAATTCTGGGCAGAAGAATTATCATTTGGCATGTGCAAGGCTCTGGGACAGGGGAATAATGAGTTTTAGGAACTTCCTTCACTCTCCAACCATCCATTACCAGGACCTTGGTGTGAACAGGAATCAAACATATACAGCTCCTCCCCAAACTGGCATAAAACTACTGTGCATGCTTCTAACTGCCTTCCACATTCCTCCATTTTTAAAATTTATTTTTTTTTTTAAAATAGGGATTATGGTAACTTCATAATCCCCCATACAGGATCCCCCTCCACCTCATACAGGACTCTGAATTTCAGTCAGAGGGCTGCCTCAATTTCAAAAGCTTCTGTGCTGAACTTTCAACTTGTGAGGAATATTTCTCTCCCAAACATCTTCAGTGTAAACATCAAGATATGGGTTAGCTGTACAGCCTCTGTTTACAGCAAGAAATATACTGAAATATACTCCTGTATGAATCCTCCCACTCTAAAAAAGTACCACTAATATGGAACCTGCAGATGCCCTTTTCTCTCCCCAACTATGAAAGTTACTACCTCGGCTGTAGAAAGCTAGACTGAAAACTTCTATAATGAGATGAGCTGAATCCCAGCTCTTCACACTATAAATCCACTTTTTAAAATGTTATTCGGAACCATTCATGTACATTAGAAGTTAAACCGTGGCTAAAAAATGATGCATTAATGTTATAATTAAATAGGTGTATTTTTGTGACTCTCATAAAAATTAAATATAAATATGTTATGTGGCCCGAGTACATGGTCAAGGATCACATTTTTCCCTAAGTTAAATGTAATATGTTCCTATATTTATGTGAACTTAGTCTGGTTATTATCTGTAATTGCATCCCAAAAGTGGCCCCTAGGGCTTGATAAAATACGGAAGCCGATCTTGCACAAACAAGAGACCTTCTTCAGACTTAGATACCAACAATTCATATTACAGAAGCTGATTTGTAAAACTTTACTAATACTGTTGGGTCCTGCACTTGGATTACAACAACCCCATGCAGCACTATATGCTTGGAGAAGAGTGGCTGGAGAGCTGCCTGGTAGAAAAAGACCTGGGGGTGTTGGTCAACTGTTGGCTGAGCATGAGCAAGCAGTATGCTGAGGTGGCCAAGAAGGCCAACAGTATCCTGGCTTGTATCAGGAACAGCATGGTGAAACGACTGTTCCCCTCTACTAGGTGCTGGTGAAGCCCCATCTCAAGTACATTGAGGTGCTGGAGTGGGTCCAGAGAAAGGCAACAAAGCTGGTGAGGGGTCTGGAGACTTAAGCCTTATGAGGAGAAGCTGAGGGAGCTGGGATTGTTCAGTCTGGAGAAGAGGAGGCTGAGGGGAGACCTTATTGTTCTCTACAACTACCTGAAAGGAGGTTGTAGACAGGTCGGGGTCAGTCTCTTCTCCCAGGTCACAGACAATAGGACAAGACGAAATGGCTTCAAGTTTCACCCAGGAGGTTCAGACTGGATATAAGGAACTATTTTTACACTGAAAGGGTTATCAAATATTGGAATGGGCTGCCCAGGGAAGTGGTTGAGGCACCACCCCTGGAGGTATTTAAAAGATGGGTTTACATATTGCTTAGTGACTTGGTTTAGTGTTGGGTTGTTTTTTTATCTGAGTTAGGTTGATGGCTGGACTAGATGATCTCAGAGGTGCATTCCAACCTAGACAATTCTATGCTTCTACTCTTTGCCATATTAATGAACTTAGTTTTCACTCACACGGACAATAAATGAACCCAGTGAGACCTTAACAGTAACACAACTTCTGAGTATCACCCAGAAAAGATAATGATAGTAAGGAGATCACGCTTCAGAAGCTGTTCTTTTTGGCATTCCAGTGGTAGCTGCCAGTGCTCCCTTGCGCATTTGTTATTACAGTACTTGATTGAAATTTTTCTCATTAACTAGTAACATTATGTCATTTGTTTTATTATTGTCATTCGGAAGTACTGCTCTGCTGTGCTTAGCAAAATCAGTTGTGTGTGCAAACAGTTAATCAATGGGTGGCAACCACTTTGTAAAGCTAGATTTGTGTACTTCTATACCTGCTTCCCGCTCTTGTCAGAAAACGCCAAAGCAATTATCAGAATTGTTTAGGAAAGCCCACCACAGTATCTAGTTAAAACATTTTACTAGACACATACTATTTATTACTTATTCTTTACTTTAAAAACCCAAGATAATATAACATCTCTTATCTGAAATTACTGCTCTATATCAGGCATTTTAAAGCAAACATCTTGAATTCACAAAATTGTATTTCTAGAACTTCTCTACAACAGGCAAATCATAAAGCATAGGTGCTGTTTACAGAAAGCATTTTCAATATCATACTCTGATATTTTTTTCATCTTGAAAGATCCTTTACATACTTACTCTCCTTTCCTCTTTTCTCTGTGCCATGCAGTCACGTTTTTGATGCCAAGACATAATGAATATAGTAACAGTAAAAATAATCCAACAAATAATTAAGGACATCATTACCTTTTTTAATGACTTTTTTAATGTCTCAAATTCTTCAATTTGCTTCAGAAGGAATACTCAAAGCATGACAAAAGTAGCTTTAAAATAACTCAATTACCAAGAAAGCAATCGGTGTTTTCAACTCAAACTTTTTCAGACTCACACGTAATTCCACTGCTTGACATAAGACACTTGAAAGCCAGAAACTGCTAGAAGCATTTACAATTACCAAAGATGCCAATAATAAAGTGTTCACACTAACTTTAGTTACTTCAAAATACTCCTTAGGCATTCTAAATTGGGTGTGGAACGACTACTGGGATGATTAAGGTCAAATTATCATGAACTGAATAAAAAACCCAGGACAATCCCAGAGCAATTACTCAAGTTCCTAAGAAGACTGATTTGAATGAGGTTTGTACAGGCTAGCTAGTCAGATTACAAACAGATGTGGAGAGGGCTGTTCCTGATGCCCATTCTTAAATGGAGTTTGGACCAGACATTAAACCTGCTTTTATCATCTGTATACATTGAATATGCAGTATTCAATTCACATCACATTGAGGAATAAGTTTTCCTCCAAGAATATACTTCAAAATAATTTTAAAGTGCAAAGTGTTAACAAAACAAACAAACAAAAAAAAACAACAAAAAAACAACAAACCAAACCAAACCAAAAAAATAAAATGAGAAAAAGAAAGAGATTTAGAGATTTAATCTACTGGCATGTCCTTGAATTACATTATGACATTATTATTTAAGTATGTCTTCACTTTATGAGTTGTTTAGAGGAGGCTCTTTTACCCTTAAATTCTTGTATCCCGGCTATTTTATCAACATTATGTTTACCCATTTTCTCTGAAGAAACCAGAGCAGCCTGATAGCCAGCAACTATGAGAAAATATACATTCATTTCCTTGTTTGCTAGCTGCAGCAAATGAAAGCCATTTATTGGATGAAAAGTAATTTAGAATCTGGGCATATATGATAATTTTGAAGAAATATTTTATTACACGCATCCTTTGAATGACAAGCAAACTTCTCGTGTTGCCAAGCAAGGAATTTTTTTTAACCTACTTGAAAGGAAAATAGATGACCAATTTAATTGAGGAGGTAAATGGTGAGGTGTCTGATCCGACTTTGATTGTTAGGAAATACAATAGATGAAGAGTTCTACTTCATATAACCTTGTTATTTTACTCCTTTTCCTTCCTCTCAAAGAATAGCTTTGTAAGTGTAACTTCTGCAACATCTGAACGTATACTCAGTGTAACCACATTTTGTAACTCTTTATTGACTGAGCTAAACCCCCACCAATATGATGATCACGTGAACTTTTATTAAATGTAGTTGAGAAAATATTATTGTGCAACTTAATTTTTACATTCATATATTTTGAGTAGTGGTTTCAGTTTTAAAACAGGCTGTTCCAGAACAAAAAAGGTGAGAGGTGGAAACTGAAAAAAATATTCAAGGATGTCACAGAACTGAAATTAATTTTGTGTTAAAGGAATATCTTTGTATATATGTTGGTTATGCTGACTCTTTCATTTACATGTTATAAATACTATCCTTGTGTGAAAGGCTTCACTGTGCCTAATGTATTTTTTCTTACTGAGGAAACAATTAGCTTGCAGTGCTTTGGCTCTAAGTAGTTCCCCTTTACTTTCATCTAATAGATGGAGCTAAGATTTCTTGTCCTTGGGTATTAACAAGGCAGAGAGTTCCACAAAGTGTTGCTCTGTTTGGCTCCCTAGATTATTTTGAATTTAAATCTTTCTGGATTTCTCTCCTCTGTCTCAACCCCTCACTCTTTCTTTTAAATAAACAGCAGTTTGCTTTTCTCTTGGTACTTAGTATCATGAACCAATGCTTAACTGACAAAACCATTGGCTTATACAGCAGAGATGGATGAACATCATGTGCCCTACTCCCCTGCTTTTGAAGTGGACATCCTCATGACTACAGACTCAGGACTGAAACACTGAGAAGACTAGGTATAAAATTCAGTTAGTTAATCTGGCATCTCTTCAGCAGCTGTATTACATTAGTTACATTCCATATTAATATTGAGTTTTCTTGAGGTTATTGACACTTGAGGTCAGCATATCATTTAGGTTGGAAGAGACCCCTGGGATCATCAAGTCCAACCATCAGCCCTACTCTACAAGTTCTCCCCTACACTAGATCCCTCATATGTTCTGGTATTTTTAAAATCTGTAGGAACTTTTTTAAGTGGCCGGCAACTGTGGGCACATGAAAAATATGTGAGCTTTCCGAGTACATTTCACAAGAATATTAAAAGTCAAAGTCACCTCTTTATGTCATCTCTTCACCAAATTCCAAGTATACCACTCATGGTGCAATTAATCTAAACAAAGATAAACATCTACAGTGTAGATGTGTGTTTCAGGTACCAATTCTAGATATTTTTTTTACAGTGGCAACTAATGCAGTTCCAGTGGAGTGTCTGGAATACATCTCATTTTTCCATGGACTGCCAAAGGAGTGGGAACTACTTATATTATAAACATGAAGGGTAAAATGGAGAAAGTCTAGATTAAATTCCTGAACATAATTTTTCCTATTGCTTACCGTTAGGCAAACTTCTCAACACTGGGACATCTGCACTTCAGTGCCTTCACATGTTGGAAGCCTTGTAAAACACTTAGTGATGAAATGTGCTACTGTACACAGAGTAAGGTTCACAAACCTTGTCCAAAATTTCTTTAATTCCACAATATCCCATCTTCCAGGGTTTGTTATGTGCAGAATAAAACAACTTTAAAGGAAAGTATGATAAAATGACACAAAGCAACACACTGATACATTAAACATGGATAAAATGCGCAGAAGAAAAAAAAAACAGTTTATGATAATAAAACAAATTAATTTATTCCAAATGTTACGCTACAGTAGGTTATATGATTCTGCCAGATGTTTCTCTTTACACAAATTTTATTATGCCACAAAGGGCAATTTGTTTTAATGAGAATACTTTTTGATGATAATATTTGTTCTGGAAAGCAGTACTTCTCTAGCTTTACTTTCTAATGAGAACAATTTCCTTTGATTCATTGGTGTTACCATTCTTTTGTTGACTCAGTCAAAACACCAATTAACTGTACACATGCTGCAAGAGTGAGAAATCAGGAAAATGCTGATTAGCATCCCAATCTTGAAAACTCTTGAGCAATATCATTAACTTTGAGGAGTTCTTTGCATGAGCTGATTGCATGATTAGGAGCTTAAAAGATGCAAAATTAATGTATAATTCCATGCAGAACATCAAATTCTTTGCTTCACCGTGTGAATACATTTCTCAAGTCCACTTAGTAGCTATCTTTTTATGAAAAATTTTAAGCACTTCTAGTGTTTGGGTTGTGTTACCTTTAGCTGTTTGTCTTTCCACAGTATAATATTGTTGCAGCCCTTTTTCTTCGTCATCTATCCACTGTGTATTTGTCTCTTAGGTGTAACATATTTTTCTTCTAGTGCTACAGAGCTAGGACAAAATTCAAATATATAAATACAAGTGCTCCCTTATGTCCACCTATATTTCCTTGCATTTATTTGCACTCTTTCAAGCTGCTATCAAAAAAAAAAAAAAAGCTACAGCAACCTAAATCACATGCTAAAAGTCCAATTTTAAAATAAGTGATTTTACTTAAGTGATATTACTTTCATTCTGCTTTAATCTGCAGGAGTATTTACATCTTCTAGTCACTTTGACCGACATAGATTATCTCATGAAAAAAATAATTCTAGGTCTAGAAAGACTCTGACGTTTAAGCAAGTAAAAGAGAGCCAAGTTTATCTTCCAGTGCACAAATGGATCCCTTGAGTACCTGTATGTTTTATGAAGTGTCTATCAGAAACTGGGATCCCACAAAATTCATACACGTATCATGCATAAACTCAAATGTTCCCTTGAATTATCAGGACAAATAAAAATTGGTCTGTTGTCTACAGAATAATCCCTACAAGTAAAGCTCAGTTAGAAAACTCTATATTGAAAATACAATATCTTTCAGTGAGCAGTGTAACTCACCATGTCAGTTTTCATAACTTGATTTCTAAAGATTTGTCTTCTGATGTTGATTGTAACGTTCTAGCAAAATTACAGTGTCCTCTTGCATCATATATGAATCATAAAAGAATCTACTTGTAGAGAACAGATTTAGCAAAACGACTTGTAAATAAAAATTAAAGTGATAAAGGAGAAATTCTTTGATTTTCCATTTTAAATTCCAGTAACATGCAGGAAATAAAACAGAGCAACTAACTTAATGATGTTTATCTACAGAGTAGATCTAAGGAACCACCTGTAATAAGTTAATGCAGTTTAACAGTTTTATAATAAACTCATTAACATTATTGTGAGATTTTTTTGCTTTCACACAGAAATTAAGCAAAGCCACTAACTGGAAACTTTTAGTAGTTTCTCTGGGTTATTTTAGAAAAAAAAAAAAATAGCACTTACACAGCTCTAAGAATCAGCTTGATTCCTACATAAATGAACAGGGATCTAGTTGACATAGACAAGAACTTTTCATTTGTTAAAAGGAAAATTCTAAGGTTGTTAAAAAATATAAACTTCAAGTCTTGACAATTACGATTTAATAATAAGATTGCTGAAGCACAATTTGAAAAATAAAATTGGATTGTTACCTCAGCTACGTCAATTTTTTTTATTCTTCAATATTATGATTTAAGATGAAATAGTTAATCTTTCTCATTCAAAATTTATCTCAGTGGTAGTTTTGTACTTTTGTACCTAAGTAAATTTTATTTTATTACAACAGCACTCATTCATCCCAATCAGACTAAGTCTTATCATTCTAAGCAACACTGAATATATGTTAGCTATAGTTCATTCCCTAATATTGTGGCCTAAACAACACAGACCAAATCCTCATGATTTCTTCTGCTTCCTTTAGGGAAGGCATTTGCAAGAGAATTAAGATCCTAGCAAGTAAATTAAGTCTTAGTATGTCTGGCAGTTTTCATGGGGTTTGTGATAACAGTACATGTATATGCTATTTTTTCTCAGAGCGGTTTCGCTCTGAGAAGCTACATGAGTTGTAAGACAGCAGTTACATGAATGTGGCTCTCTGTTTGTGTATAAAGCCTGATGGTTATGCCTGATGGTTGTAAGCCAACAACACAGCAAAAGCTCAAAAAAATTGCTGCCTTCAGTTTTATCATAGGTGTTTTGAGTCAGTCTCAAAATATAAGGGAGTTCTGTTTGCTCTTTCTGAGAACTGTAATACGATAGTTGATCTAAGTTATATACTTATTTTCTAGAAGACACTTGGTACAGCAACAATACCATAGTCCTCGGAAAAGCTTTAATCAGTTAACGTTTATGTCCGTAATATTACCCTCCAGCACCCAGACTGCTGCTTGCAGAATATCTGCATAAGCTATTGCTCATCCTGGTATCCCAGGATGCTTGTTTTCAGGGTTCACTGGTTTTTATGCATTTTTATCTAGAGGAAAAAATTAATCATAAAATCATTTAGGTTGGGAAAGACCCTTAAGAGGATCGAGTCCAACTGTTAACCTAACACTGCCAAGTCCACCACTAAACCATGTTCCTAAGTGCCACATCTATATCTTTTAAATACCTCCAGGGAGGGTAACTCAACCGCTTCCCTGGGCAGCCTGTTCCAATATTTGATAACCCTTTCAGTGAAGGATTTTTTTCCAATACCCAATCTAAACCTCCCCTGGTACAACTTGCAGCCATTTCTTCTTGTCCTATCATCTGTTACTTGGGAGAAGAGACCAACCCCCAACTTGTTCCAACCTCCTTTCAGGTAGTTGTAGAGAGTGATAAGGTTTCTTTTCTCCAGGCTACACAATCCCAGTTCACTCAGCTGCTCTTCATAAGACTTGCTCTCTAAACCCCTCACTAACTTCATTGTCCATCTCTGGACACCCTCCAGTATCTCAATCTCTTTCTTGTAGTGAAGGGCACAAGGAGACTCAAGGAGGAGTCTCACCCATGTCGATTGAGTATAGGTGGATGATCACTTCTCTAGTCCTTCTGACCACACTACTTCTCATACAAGCCAGGATGTTGTTGGCCTTCTTGGCCATCTCGGCACACTGCTGGCTCATATTCAGCCAGCTATTGAACAACAGCGCCAGGCCCTTCTCTGCCTGGTAGCTCTCCAGACACTCTTCCCCAAGTCCAAGCACTGCATGGGGTTGTTGTGACCCAAGTGCAGGACCCGGCACTTGACCTTACTGAACCTCAGCCCATTGGCTTCAGCCCATTGATTCAGCCTGCCAGATCCCTCTGAAGAGCCATCCCACCCTCAAGCAGATCAACACTCCCACCCACTTTGGTTTCATCCGCAAACTTACTAAGTGTGCAGTTGAATCAGATCACTGATAAAGACAGTAAACCAAACTGACCCCCATACTGAGCCCTGGGGAACACCATTTGTGAGCAGCCACCAACTGAATTTAGCTCCATTCACCACAATCCTCTGGGCCTGTCCTTCCAGTCAGTTTTTACTCAGCAAGGAGTATGCCCATCCATGCCACGAGCAGCCAATTTCTCCAAAATAATGTTTAAAAACAATTTTTAGTTTGGAAACTGATTGATATGTTCCTCCTCAAGTTAATTCACTCTGCTTTTTAACGGCTAATTACCTAATTGCGGCAGTTTAAAGTAAAAAAAAAAAAAAAAAGAAAGAAAGAAGTATATGAAGTACATTAAACACAACGTCTGTTTATTCTCATTTCTAATGCTTTCTGTCTAGTTTGATTTTAAAATTACTGTGAATGCATGCTATCTTCAGGTAATGACCCTAAGCCCATGGATAAAATTCAGAAGGAACTACAGATGCAATAAACTAATAGTAATCAAGAAAGGCAACACGAACCAAGTGCCTGAAGGCTTTTCAGTCATCTGATACATATGCATAATAGTGTATGTAGCAAGTATATTATGTTGTACTTTGAAGCGAGGTTAAGCCTGTAATACTGTTGGCTTCATCAGCATGTGCACTGCTGTCGGTTATCAGAGCAATTCTCACAGAAAGTGAAGAAGGGAGTAACCGGCACCTGTTAAAGAGGAAACAACTACATACTTGACAGTAAGTATAATTTCTACTTTTGCCTTTGTTATCTGAAGATGAAACAGAAAGAAAAACCCCATTAGTAATAGTAATACTGTAAGACTGAACCTTAAGTGACTGGTTAGTTACTGTAGCTAGCGGTTTCCTGATTGTGGCATACGCTTGGCTGCCTTAACTAGAAAAGTAGCAGTTTATCCTTATAAAACTTGGCACTGTAAGCATTTCTGAAAATTCAGACAGACACTTGAACTTCCTGGATATTTGCCATCCCTAGAAATATTTCTAGGGATTTCAATGTTAATGAAATCTGTCAAGAGATGCCCCTCAGTTTTATTTGCTAGAAAATTGCCCATCTCAAGAAATGTTTTTCAAGGTTAATGAAAATATTACAAAATGAAATGTAGGTTTAAGCTTTTTTAAAGTACCAAACCCCATGATGTAATTGTAGAGAAGGTCATATTGAAAGAGAGGTTCAGTTCTTATGCCAATTCCAATAAAACTTTTCTCTTGGCTGTGTTTGAGATTTACTTTTGGGGTTTTGTTTGTTTGTTTGTTTGTTTTTTCTTTTTCTTTCTAAAATAATCTCTCTCAGTCCCATTGCACTATTTATATTATATCACACTCTAAACATCATTAAATATTTAAAATAAAAGTTGATTTAAAATAATTTGTCTTATTCTGTGTTTGCTTACTAGATTAATAGGTTGTTTATTACCTCTTATTAACATTATTAGTCTGACTGTCCCATTCCAACTGCACAGCCTGAGAAATATTTTGATAAGAAAAACCCCGTAATACAAGTACATATACATGGGGAAGAAAAAGACAATTATTGCAAATAGACAGTGCTAACATATTTAGATAGAAGTATATATACATACAAGAATGCAAAACTAACTTGTAATAAAAAGAACTGCTTTGAGTGAAAACAGGGTGAGAGATGGCTTCTGGTTATTTCGTGACAGACTGCTAAGGGCAGAAGACAATTACAAATAGCATGAATTGCCACCCAAGAGGGAAAAGGACTCCCTGTATATTACATTTATTCCCCCTTCATTCTTTTTTAATCACTGAAGTAATAACATTCTGAGAATGTAATTCGTTACTTAAAAGATCATTCTATTCAGTGCACTAGCGGCCTATTACTCTTTAATTTACTATTTGTTTCTGAGGGTATTCTTCTCACCCTTAAGGATTTAATTTAGACTGGCAGAACAGGATTTATGAGTATCATTTCCCTCCCGCCTCTTTCTCTTTTTGAAGATCAATGCCACCTTAGCTTACTGTCTTAATCCTCCAGTGCCTTCACAGTTTTTTCATTTTTAGAATAAATTATAGTTGCAATAAACTGCATTTATATTCACAGGGTCCATTCATATTTATACGATATGCAAATTTCTTTTTGACTGATGTGGTTTAAGTCCAACTGCCATTTACCCCCTCTTATTTGCTAAGGGTCAGACCATAACGCCGGCTGGAAGAGAGAAAAGCAGTGTAAGGGGTTTGTCTGATCAACCAACCCCAGGTATTGAACAGTCGGCCGCCACAGAGGCAGTGATTCCTCGTCAGTTGTCACCCTTTGCTGCACAGTGGGCAAATTGCTGTAGCCAAAACTCTGTGAACTGGCAGCTACATTGCGTTAGCGTGACTGGAGAACAAAAAGTCAGCAAAAGCCAGAGGGAGTTCTCAGCCTCCTGATTCAGTACATGATTTTCACCTGGGATGGTATAACCGTGTCCCACCTGAGACAGGGTAGATCTCAGTGTGCCAACCCTCTCCTGTTTGTTCATCATTTTCCTGGGTTTCTTTTTCTTTTTTTTTTCTCCTACAAGATTGATTTTTTGAAAATCACTTAGGCACTTGGCTACTTAGAGTCATAAATCATTAATTTAATCTACCTTCTCATTTATTAATAAGCTTGCTTTCTCTCAAGTCCTTCATTTTCTCTTGATATTCTTGTAAAAATTTTATTGATTCTAACTGCTCCGCCTGACACTGATCTGCTCTCACGTTTTGCTATCTGTAGCTTTTCCCTGAAGTTTAAATGACCCTGTGTCCACTCAAAGGCACCCCAAGGACTGACTGGAGTAAGCAAATGTCCCTTGCTTTCTTTTTGCACTACCTTATGTTTACACATTATATAAAAGAGCGAAAGACCGCCTGTGCAGTAACTGCTTTAGTGCCCTACACATTCAGCACCTACCCCAGTTACACGCTTGCTGGTCACCCAACAAGGTACCTGCTGAAATAGCTGCAGCCTGGGCAGCTGACAGCAGCAGATATAGATGGATGAAATGCCCGTGTGCTACAAGATAAGTTTTGGGATTGTGGTATTACAAAAGCAGTAGTATGGGCTGAGAAATGTCACACTGAATCAACAAACTTGCAGTTTTGTTATTCACGTTTGATCAACTTTCAGTTACTGCAGTTTCTTTTCTGATCCAATTCTGGATCCGTTCTTTAAGCAAGCTATAAATAAATGAGTAGCATTGTTTAACAAATAAAATGTGAAATCGTAGTGATTTAAAAAAATCTACAGGTACAATAAAGTATATAAGTGATGAAAAGCAACAAGAAATCAAGGCAAATTTCAACTCAGTAGGTTTAAATGTATGCTGATTCCAGGAATTAAGATGTAGTTTACACGACAGTCATTCTTTGAAGTGTATTTTTACATCTGGAATAATAAAAGACAATAAAATCACTAATTTCTCTTTGGAAAAAAACTTGCAGCATTGAACTGTAAGTGCAGAAAGGAGAAGCTAACCCTCACTATGGCACCTAAAACAAAATTTACGTATACTGCCATGAAAATCTTGAACAGAAAACAGCAAAAAAATAGTGAGATTTGCAGAAATAGGTGCATAAAAGTTTTGCATGCAGCTTCAAAAATAACAGTTCTACTAAAACATAATCCTAACAGAAGTAGTGATTCTAATTTCTATAAATATGACTGTCATAACATAGAACTGTGCTGTAGAAAACACAGTACTGAACTGTAACTGTAGAAAACACAAGCTGCCTTCTAATTGTCAGGCAGAGCCTTTGTAATTGAAAAGGGAAGAGGGAGACTTTCCAGTGTTGCATGAAATCTTGACCTTAAATTTGGACTACAAAAATGACAAAGTGAGAGCAGCATTTCATGGTTAATCTTTTCTAAGAACTGACACTTAAAAAGAGAAAATAATACCAAGGAGTAACATCTATCCTAAATCCACAGTAGTATCTCAGAACCAGACGATGCCATTACATAATCCCAATAATCCCACAGCATCCACAGGTGTAAAATGAGATCCAGGGTTTTTTTAAAAGTAGATTTTTTTTCCCAGTATTTTCACCCTACCTATAGTTACAATAACAAAATTAACAACAAAAAGAAATCAGAAACTTCTGTCTTTGCTCATCGAGCTTATGTTTCAAGTAAGAATCGGCAAAAATATATTGAGTTTAAATGAATACTATCATCTATGCTAAATCTAGTCTGTTTTGAGTAGGAGTATTTCCCACTTAGATTCACCTCCTTTGTCAATGCAGTAATCTTTAAAAAGAAACAAGTACTGTCAATATGTAATAGGTTAGCTGATTTGGGAATTTTTTTCTGCTGTGTTTAACCAATTTACTTAACTCCAGGGTGGACTTTAACACTACAACAAAACATTAATTTTAAACATTTAGGGATTTGATTCCTCTGCCTACCATCTCAGGATGAGAATGAACTATACATTTCTTTGATGCTAGATGCTGGATTTAATATTCTTATTATCATACTTATCATTATTCTTATACAGATTCTTTAATCTTCTTATCATCATTCTTACACAGATTTTGGAATGGTAATATATTTTGATCCTGTGGGGAGTTTAACCTATAAAATCTGTGTGAGAGATGAGATCTACCTAAATACAGACTGATATTCACTGATGTTTCTTGGTATACAGAATTACTGTGCTAGGTCTATTCTACTGGGACAGATTCAGCTCCAGAGTCAGCAATGCCCTGGAGCTGCAGTGCCTTTGCACATGAGAAGATGGGAGGACTCACTGTATCCTGTGTCCTCTTGGGAGGGCTTCAAAGCCATACTCTGTCTTTTACTGTGCAAGTATTAAGGAAGTATTTTTGATAGCACTATCGTCTCATTTCTGTTACAAGATTTATCTTTTATTTCATGTACTTTGTTTAAAATTTCCTTCAAAGGCATGAGATAATTTTAGCGGGAAGATACAGGAATAATCACCAATAGAAAAAACGTAATGTCCTACGTAAGAACAACACAAAAAGTAACATTTTCTAACCAGTAAGCAGGTTGCAGTCATAATGAGCTATAAAATCAGTGTAAGATAGCTGTGTAACAGAAGGATAAGATCAACACTGAAAGGATGCACAAAGAACAGCATTTGGACAGGATTCAACCAGGTGTGACAACGAGACAAAAAGATAGAAGACACATAATAAATACCAGCACAAAGAATGAATTACAGCTGAGAGATTTCTGTAGGTGTACAAAAGATGAAATTATGACCGCAAATGAGAGATGACAGCACATACATAGGTAGGAATCTTACATTACTTGTACATCGGAACAGCATAAATTAGCTATGCTCTTACACTTTTCCCTCATGAAACAAAATATTGATACTGCTTTTCCAGAGATGCAAAAAATCATTCTTTCTATAAAAGCAAGGCAAATAAAACCACCTCAAAACAAAATTATTCTAATGGTCTGAATCACTCAGAGTTTGATTCAGGCTGATTTATTTCCCGTGACTCCAAGCTAATGCTCTTTCCACCCTTTCTTCCAGCCCCATTACAGCAGAGGGTTTGCCCTCACTGCACAGTGCGGCTGTGCCAGACTGCAGCAACACGCCTGAGCTCAATGAACTTTGAAATGCAGGCAGCTGCAGCCCCTACAGATACACACCATGGCATAGTCCAGGTCCCTGGACCTCATTCAGAAAACAAACTCATGACTGATACAGAGAGTTTCAGAATGATCTCAATATCCAAGTGGCAAATGCATGCATGCGTATAGGGAAATAAAACACAATGATGAACTTTAACTGTTACCCCTCAGAAATCTTGGAATCGGTGAGTCATTTGCCAAAACTGTTGACTATTTTCTTGGCAACTATCAAACATGGGATACTCAGAATTACTGTGAAACAGAAAAAGAAGAAACTAACTAATAAAATCTTTCACAGCATAAATGAAGTATTACAACTAATGCATACTGTACACAGTCATAAACACCACATATCCAGAAGAAAACAGCAGGACTGAAAAAGGTAGAGAGAGGGTATAATGAGTAAGTATGGACGAGCTCCTCCACAGTGATTAAACAGACCAGGGTGCCTCAATCTGTATCAGAGAAATAAGAAGAGCATGAGAATGAACAAAGATGTGTCAAATCACAAGGAAGATGACCATAGAATGTGCCTTCAAAATTTCTAATACAAACAAGTGGGTAAGCTTCCTCTTGAGGTGCCCCATGGAACATAAACAGATAGAAGCGAACTATTTACATATAGTATATAGATCTCATTCGTATAGTAAGCTATGAAGGCCAAAAATAAAAATGAGTTCAAAAAGTACTTATACTAACCAGGGACAATACATCCACCAGTGGAAATCTTTGGATGCTGCCTTTGGCTCATTTGCCAGGTGGTGTGAGCCTGCAGCATAGGAAAGACCTGCAGATAATTTTGTTTCTCGTAGTCTTTTCCTGAGCACATAGGAACACAGAGAAGGTACAGGGCTCAGGTAATTTTGAACCCCATGGACAATCTGGACATATATCACTTTGAGTATTTTTTGGAACTCAATCACATATATACTTCAATTTCAGTTCCAATACTAGCTTACTTGTACTTCATGGTTGATGATAAGTTACAGCAAAAGAGGTATAACATTTTGTAGCATAAACACCCAAAACGTTACCAGCAATTGAAAACAGCTCCTATTCCTCCTTTATATTTCTCTAATGAAAACTCCATAAAATTTTATGTTCCGAAATTCACTTACATATTAAAAATAAACCCCAGAACATGCCAATAGCTAATTAGTTTCATGGCCACAGTATATTCCTCTTGTCTGTCAAATGCAAATACCCTACCACAGTCTAGATCAGTCAGCTCCATTACAGTCTAGCTTATGGTCTAGATATTTAATCTTGGTTTAAGAATCTTCTGTTAACTATATTTTTGCATTAATCATAAATGTTCTGAATTTCCACATCTTTGCAGTTTCAGAAGGGGAGCAGCTGCTGTCTTGCAGGAGAAAGGACTGGGCAGCCCTCAAGGTACCCCTGCAGTGAAACACTGGTGTATGCTGTATTGGGATGTAAAGGACAACTTGATAACAAGCTTGCCCTTTACAAGTTACTAGCATCAACATTTTCAAAGCAAGAGTTGTTTTTTTTTTTTTCCTAATGACACAGTCACAAACTGTTACTGGAAATTCTCACGGTTGATCACAATGATGTGAATTTTTCTACTGCCCCTGGGTATTAGATAAAAGTCTTTGCTTACTCAAGAGGAATTCCATGCTTAATAGAAAATCTCAAGAACAAAAGAACTAAAAAAACCAACCCAGTGCAGTTCAAAAGATGCAAAGAAATGCTTAGGGATTCTGCAATATTACGAGAATGTCTTTGCTGATCTACATGAAGCATGACGGGTATAATCCAAGCTTCCACAGGAAAGATTAGTAAAAATCCTACCACAAAGACATGCAAAACACCAAACTATGCTGCTATTAAAACATCACTTTTTAATATGCGTGCAACAACATTTCAAAAGAAGTGAATGACTCAGTATCGCTAGGAGGAACCTCTACTGCATTTCGCACTATATTGTGTCACTCATTAAGAATGTGAGGTGTGGGATGGAATAACAATAATACCGTGTATGTAGTGAAATACAAGTAATCAACACTAGATCAAAATTCAGAAAAAAAATGTCTTTGTTCTTTGATCTGTCACTGATGACCTGTGGGACTTAAAGGAAATAAAAAGAGAAGCTCTGCTTCTTTATCATTTACTTAGACTGTGAACGCCTTATGATTGAGACTTTCCTTATTATACATCTGCACAGCACCAGAAGCATGGATGTCTCAGAGAAATATCTACTTTGATGTGATCCAACAGCTATTTTAGTCATAATGAACCCTTCTATCTATTCTCCAGCACTACCTAATCTTCCAGGTTCAGACACTCCTTTATATACCATCAAGTTTTTAGACCATTTGCCTAGAAATAAGACAACCACGATGTAGATCTTCAGCTTGAAAAAGTCTAAACACAAATTCCTCATCTCAGGTGAATGCCCTTGTCTCAGTACATTGAAAGAGGGTATCTGCTCCTTTCAAGAGTATCTTGTCAAAGAAGCTGTGAAGATACAACCAACATATGATAAGGGAGGTTGTGATAAGGACAAACCTGGTCAGTGCCAGGTCAGTATCAATTGACAAGGGTATGTGGTGGGTGACAATGTTTCTTTTTTTCAGTTGGGAGAATAAGGAAAGGAAGGGAAACAAAACACCCAGAGACATAAAACCTGAACCTGACCAAGTAGAGTCAACAAAGATTGAAAAGGGTGTAAAAGGGGCTGCTGCATGTTAATTAGAGCTGGTCAGTACGCTTGTCTGGCTGAGCCCTGCGCTCGATCACCACAACCTGTTTTCTATTCTTATTAAATCTTTTCTGACCTGTCTCTTTATGTAATCTCATTCTCCATCCCATGGGCTGGGGGGTGAGTGTGCGCTGCAAGGACTCAGTGCCAGCTGCTGGTGAGACCTGAGTGTGTGTGAGTGAAATTTGGTGGCAGCTCCTGGAGTCAGACCAGAGGTGTCGGCACTATAGGCCTGTGTTGTCAGCTGCTGGAGTCAGTGGGGGCTTTATCCTCCAGCCACTGGGGTGCAGATGGTGTGTGCCCCAAAAAAACAGCTTCTGGAGGGAACAGGGTGAGTGAGGTGAATGAGAGGCTCTGCTCTGGTGGCTGGAGCAGGACCACAGGTCACAGCCCGTGTGCATGGCACTGGCTGCTGCGGGCAAGTGTCTATATCAAGAGGGTCTGGAATCCAGGCAGGGGCACCGAGTGGGCAAAGGGGCTGTGCTGGTGCTCAGGGGATCCATGAATGTGCATGTGCTTGTGAGCCTGAAGAGTCTCATATGTGTGCTGCACTAGCTAAGGTTGGTACAATGAGAAGTAACTTAGTTTTCATAGGAAAAGCATAATTATCTAAATATTCAAATGTGTGTGTGTTGTTTTATCAATTTAATTACTCATATTTTATGCTCCGCTGTCATATTATTTAATTTAATGTTAGAATCAACTCTCCTTAAAACAATAGGTCCTGTCACTTTGTGCTCTTCTGTAACGTAACAGACTTCAAATATTTGGGAGCCAACTAAAGAGAAGAGTCTATTACACAAAGATCAACTACCTGCCCAGGAAAAAACCCTGCAAAAATTAATTTGCGTTCAGTATATATTCCATTTCAACCCATTCTTTAATGCAGTTGCTTACAGACAACGGTAGAGAACTGAGTAGAAAACCCATCTGACAACAGCTTTGAAAGGGAAGCAAGTTTCACTCGTTGTTTTTGTGTGGGTTTGTGACCACCTGATTTCCTTATATGAACTAGTGTGAACCCAGCACACAGCAAACAAATTTAACAAGCCTGGTTAAGCTTTGAGCTTCTCTTATGATATTCCAGGTCAATGGAAACAGACAACAGGCCCACACAAGTTTGCCAAAAATACAATAATACCTATGTGTGACACAGTACACGTGCTACGGATAAACACGCGCATTCTTAGACAAACACTCTTCTTTCCTGTTTTTATTTTTTTCAAAAGTTGAACTTCCATAATTTTGTGCATTATAGATATTAATGAATGACTTTTCACAAAAGAAAAGGAAATAACACAAGGAGGAACCACTGCTGTGGTTCCATCTGAAAACTAGGGCCTGCCTCACGCACCAAAAATTACTTTTATGGTGACCTCAGACAACAAAGAACATTGCATGCTGCTTGTGTAATAAACAGCAGGCAGCAGTATATACACACTTCACTGACAGTAACAGTTCTAGGAAGTTACTTTGAAACAAAACTTTTCCACTGTTTTCACTCATAAAATACACCCACTTTTAATACCAAAAGCCAGATATACATATCTGCAGAAATATTTACACGTGTCTTATTATAGAATCATAGAATCATTTAGGTTGGAAGAGACCCCCGGGATCATCGAGTCCAACCATCAGCCCTACTCTACAAGTTCTCCCCTACACCAGATCCCTCAACACCACATCTAATCTACTCTTAAACACAGTCAGGGAGGGTGACTCCACCACCTCCCTGGGCAGCTGATTCCACTGACTGACCACTCTCTCTGTGAAAAACTTTTTCCTAATGTCCAGCCTAAACCTACCCTGCTGCAGCTTGCAGCCATTCCCTCTTGTTCTGTCGCTCATTGCCCGTGAGAAGAGACCAGCACCAACCTCCCCACAATGCCCTTTCAAGCAGTTGTAGAGAGTCAGTATCTCAGTCATCTATGATTGGGAAAAGCTATTCACCTCCCACAAAGCAAGACACTTCTTACATATTCCACAAATAAACCCCAAGGGTTGGCATCCACAGAGGAGAGAATAATTTTCTGAAGAACTTTGCAAATTTCCAGGAACATTGATGCAGAAACGAACTCATTATTCCGTATAACTGACGCTACAGCGAAAACACACCTCAACTTGGATGCAAAAAGATATTTTCTATTTCAAAGTATTATATCAGTGAAAATATTGGGGGAGTGTAACACCTGTGCATAACCTGCAGACAAACACACGCACTTGTGCATGCTAATAGAGAAAATACCGAATGACTGAACTCAGTACAACTGTTATTCAAATATGTACATGTCCATCGTGCATAGACCACTCTGCAAACAAAAAAGATGCTGTTTGAAAGGCAGCAGTATCAGTCTCTACAGTTACAGGCAGACTGTGGATAAGTATCTCCAGCTCTCCAGGGACACACATCATGGCCATCCTCAGTGCCTGCTGTGTTGAGATCTGGGTGCACACTCCATGGTTGCCCACATGGCAACTACCTGGTTCCTCCTGCCTAGAATGTTTCACATGCAAGTAAAAAAGAAAGCCATGGACAGCCACATCTGTTCAGATACTGACTGCGGCTTCCCAGCTCTACAAAAGTTTCAGTACTACCCTGAACAAAATTAAAATTATCTCTTCAGTCTTCTCTATTCAAGAATTTCCAAAGAACAAGACTAGAGAGATGAACATTTTTAAATAAAAAGCAATGAGCAATACCAGTTAATTTTGGGTGACACATAGGCGTGAAATTACCAACTGGAATAAGCACAGAAAACATCTTCTGTGTTCTCATATATTTAGAAATTTATTAATATACTATGTTGTTGACCTCCTTGACAAATTAACCTCTAAATTCAGACAGGAGGAATATCTCCCTGGAGATTTTTGTTTTAAAAAGGTGTTACACGAAAGCCTATTTCTTCAAGGGAAACAGAAGTTTCTCCCCAATTTAAAAAGCTGTTCCTACACTCCTTATTATCTGTAATAATCTCTCTCTGCCTGCAATATCTCCCTGCTTTACCAGCACATTGAATTTTCAATATTTTATTCTAGAATATTTTATTTTCATTATTTCAGTTTTGCAAACAATTCTTAAGACTAATTATCTGTAAAATGTAAATAATTATATTATTTTCCTTTGTAGAATGTTAGGGGAATCTGAAACGTGAAAGTCTTCTTTACTGAGAAATTAATGATCGTGAAAATACTATAGAATGTGCACAGGTAAATTATTATTAAATTTATTAGGCTGTAATAACTGAGAAGCCAACTATGCTGTAATCCATTTTATTTTCTTCTTCATTGCTGCCATTAAGCTAACAGGATGTAAACCAAAATAAGGTACAACACTTGCCTATTAACAAACAGTTGACGTAAGAAGCGATGCACGAATGCAGCAGCAAAGTACTTGACTTTAATAAGAAAAAATAAGTGAAAAGTTAAACTAATTATTCCTGTACCACCTAAATCCTTCTGAAGTAATTCCCCACTGGCTGAAGCAAAATGCACTGCTGGGAGCAAAATCATCTGATTCTTTGAAAGCTGCCTTGACATTGAACACACACACACAACATGACACGAAATTCAAACAGATGTTTTCAGTTTCTAGGATTAAGGGAAGTTTGTATTAATGTCTTGCAGTGGCATTATACACAAAACCTGACATCCTTCAGCTTCTCTAGGGCCTGAGGTCAGCATGAAAGTGATATAAAAATATTATGGTTATTAATCACCAACATGTAAACCTATGTGCTTGTACCAAACTCTGAGGGAAGAGTATTTATATCACTACCTAACCCATTATTTTTTTACAATGCAGCAAATTGAAAGCCTTTTGTCATCACAGCCTTATGGAGTGTATTTTTTGTAACTTAGAAAAATACACACTGTGCAATCACACTGCATACTGAAAAATAAAAACTGAGTAGTAATAGTAAATATAGAAAGAACTATCATCTAAATCTTTTGAAAGTATACATCTGACAGTCTGCAAGGAAGTGAAATTCTTTCCAGAGATCCTCATAAACATGGCTTTTTTCTCTTATATCCAGCTTTAGGCAAGGTACAAGAAATGTAAGTACTGGCACTGTAAACATCATTACAGCTTTGTGATGGTTGCCACAGACAATTTCAGACGAGTCTGGGTGACAAGAAAGAAAATTTTACCTTGTTTTCATTATAAGACATTTTTCACCTATTCACCTGGAATTCAAATTTATTGCTTGCTTCTAGATATACTTTTAATATCTAGAAAATTGGAAAGGAAGATGGAAGGCAAAAAGAGTGTAAGGGACTTTGTTTTCCAAGGTACTGTCTTTGGAAATAAAAAGTTGCCACTTACTATAAGGATGGCCATGAATACTAACTATTGCTCACACGAGCCAAGTGGCCAATCCTTAAATGGAAGCAAAAAGGCTACCAAACATGGATTCATCCACCTTTTAAACAAAACTTTTACTTAATGGCACAACATTATTACAGGAATCAGTTATGGAAATCCTGTTTACATTTTCTACAGAGTTACAACAAATATTCCAGGAGATGGTACATCCTCCTGCTTTCTAGGTCTGCTTAATTCTGTGAGAGCCTATTCATGCAGTGGTCTCTTTGCTCTGGAATCTCCTTTGACATATAATTGCAGTCTGCTGCATTTGCTTTTCCCTCCCCTGAGAGATTTACACTTTCCTCCTGCCTAGAATGTTTCAATACATGTTCAGGCAAACGGGCACCCAAACTCTACCTAAGATACCTAGAGAAACCCCCAAAATTTGTGTCATCTGCAGCAGGATGGGTATTACCTACATTTTCCCTCATGTTTTTCACAAAGGAGAATTCACCTATTTGGACCCTGAACACTTAAACGGATTTGGTATTTTCCGTTGAAACAAGAACCTAAATTAGGCAGATTGGACTGTTTGCCTGAGGCCATTGTCTCCATTAACTCTATATGAAACACAAGTTTTGTACAGCAGAAAACATACAACACCAGGGCCCAGTAATCTAAACTTGAAGTGAGACCATGCCTAGCTTAGCATCTTAAATTAGGCAAACTGTCTTCAAACTGTATTTCTTTTGTGACCTTTTTTTACTTCCACGAGGTTACTTTATTAATTATAACTTCAAGCTGTGTGCTGCGTGGCCTTGTAAGAGTTGAAGGGGTTCAGGTTCATTTTATTATCCAAGGAATAAGAATCAGCAGTTCAATAATTCAGTGTTAGCAGAAAAAGAACAGTAGGCGAATACCAGGTCCTTTTCTAGTATACCTAGAAGAGATGTACGCAGACTATGTAAAGAAAGTGACAAAGATTTGAACATTTGAATTTATTTAATTTTATCATACCAGAAAAGGTCCTTACCACACAGGTCAGAGTGCACTGAGTAGCTCCTCGAAGCCACAGATACACGTAAGAGAGTCTGATTAATTCTTAGCTTCTCTAAGAGTAACAGCAAATATTAAAAGATAAACAGCAAGACCTGCAATTGAAATTAGAGAAGCCAGGAAAGAAAAATATAAAGGCTACCAATCTGGACAAAATAAGATACTGGCATTATTGCACTATCAGATTTAGTACTGAATACACATAACTGACAAAGCTGAAAATTTGGTAGGGACAACGAAATATTTGCAGCCAATTTTGCAGCAACACGATGTAAAACCCTGTATTTGATGAGGATTTTTTCTTTTGTAACACAAATGGTGAACTTATGTGGGGTAAAATAGAGCCCAGAATGCCAGGAGAGAGATTATTCCTGACTTCTAGGGAAATGGCACGACGCATAATTAGTACGTGTTTTGAGACAGCTCTGCCAGTACTTTTTCCGTAAAGTGAATACCCCAAAGGTACCAAAGGCTTTGAATCTCAATACCTCTGTTTTAAAAAGTACACT
Organism: Jacana jacana; assembly: GCA_013400555.1. NCBI lineage: Eukaryota > Metazoa > Chordata > Aves > Charadriiformes > Jacanidae > Jacana > Jacana jacana. The sequence goes on from VZTM01002122.1 coordinate 31,281, forward strand.
ATTGCAGTAAAACAGACTAACACTTCGGTGAGACTGGACAGTAAAACAGAATTAGTAATAAAG
>VZTM01002124.1:0-14731 GCA_013400555.1 Jacana jacana
AGATTAAAAAAAAATCTCATTGCAAAATTCTTTTGTGTTCATCATCTGGCCTATAGTGTTTGCCATCCCAATGTCTCTTGTTAAATATACACTTAAAATCTATGTATTTTTTGTGGGTTGATTCTGCAAAGCTTACTTGTGGATGTCAGAGGGGAGACTTGCCTATGTGATAATTGTTCATCTGAGTAGAATTTACAGGATCTTGAACCATATACTATGAAATACACAAAATAGGCACATTAATATACGATTATGTTGTAATTGTGCAACCTTAACACCGTGCTAATATAGGTTTCTTACATTTAGTGTGCGACATGTTTGAGAAAACATATGGCACATCATTCTCTCCAAATGGTTTTAGAAATGAAAAGGTGTCCTCTATGAGCCTCTGCCACTGGGGAAGGGAATGTTTTCTCATTTCTCTGGATGCTGGAACCCCATGATGAGCAGATTTGCATAACAATTAACCTCTAAAAATAATTTATAACCTCCCAGATGAGAAATCAGCTTCAGGGTGGTTAAAAGGGGAGACATTCTTTATTAATGTGACTGTTTGTGCAAAGGAGGTATCTGAGCAGCATAGGCAGTCCCTCAGAATGGGGCGTAGTGTTTCCTGTGCACTATAGAGAGTGCAAAGTGGTGTTTTGCTCCTGTTTTCTCTGCAAAAGCATTGGTATCTCTTTCTCAGAAAAAAAGAGAGAGAAACTCATCTAGCTTAAGAAAGTGTTTAAAAGATTAAACGCTGCATTGTTTTTTGTGCTTTTTGTGCTTGCAAAGTGCAAGAATCCTCTTATTCCTTACAGCCCTTCTGCCACGCTGTTGGAGATGTTCTGTTTTCACTTACTCTCTCCCTGGCTCTAGGGTGTTGACAAAGGAAAAAGCAAGGGCAGGGAGAAGCCACGAATAGGAGAATTTGTAGTTCATATGTGCTTGTGGTTTCACACAACCAGGGCCAGTCCTAGGATAACACACTGCATCTGAAATTAAAGATCTTACTCCCACAGAAGGAAAGTAGTTTTAACAGTGAAATATTTTGTTTCTTGTACTCCACCATCAGGATTTCCCTCATACCTTTTTCTTTGTTACTCAGAAGGCAAGATTTCAGCTTTATTGGAGTACATGCTCACTTATTTGTTGTGGTAGATGTTGATGGAGTTCACACTGCTTTGCAAAGCATGCCCCAAACAGCTCATACATTAACAAAACTATTTTATACAAAGATATTCCCACTGCTCTTTCTTTCTGGTGTGGCCATCTATCTCCATTATCCTGCTTGGTGTGAGAAGACATAGCCCTGTTCTCAGTATCTTGATGCTTGTCTCCTGCTTAACAACTTCCCAGAGAATCCTCCAAGTAGAAACAGCTTTTTCTAAGGTTCAAATGCACACCTCAAACAGACAAATGTTGGCCTTAATTTCTGTTTTCTGAACATTGCAAAATTCTTGGTGTTGGCAGTAGAGAGGTCAAGTAATAATAGTAAATGATAATAATAAAAAAAAATTGGCAAATCAGTTGCCCATTATTTTTGGCCTCAATATTAGCAAATACTGGAAATTTCACAATTAAGCCTGCTGTGAGATTTCATCCCCAATTTTGCAATCCCAAGCCGTTCAGATAAGCTTTGAACAATCAGCCAACATGTGGCTTACTTAGCTAGGTTAAACCATTCACAGTGTCGAGGTTTATCCATTAAGCAGGATGTGAGTAACAGAAAAGGGTCCGTCCAACATTCAGACTGCTCAGCCAGTCTGCATCCTGCTCTCAGGAAAGGGCTTACTGGAGTCCCCAAGTGCTTACTGTTTCTCCAAACTGTTTTGTAATATTTTTCAGAATGTTTTCAGTTTGGTATTCATGCCCTTAGCAAGTTGTGCTGGCTTTTATATATTTCGTATATATATTATTTATATACAAATATTCATAAAAAGGGTCTTCTTTAGGAAACATGGCCATTCTTAGTGCCAGTTAATAGCTTTGGTGTAGCTTAAAACATAGAAACATGGAATCATATAGAATGGTTTGAACTGGAAGGGACCTTTAAAAACCACCTAGTCCAGCCCCACTGCCATGAGCAGCAACATCTTCCACTTGACCAGGTTGCTCAAAACCCCATCCAGCCTGACCTTGAACACTTCCAGGAATGGGACATCCACAACTTCTCTGAGAAACCTGTTCCAGTGTCTCACCACCCTTATCACAAAAAAAACCTTTCTTCCTTGTGTCCCATCTAAATCTATCCTCTTTCTGTTTAAAACTGTTGCTCCTTGTACTGTCACTTCAGGCTTTGGTAAAAAGTCTCTCTCTATCCTTCTTACAAACTCCTTTTATATACTAAAAGCCACAATAGGGCCTCCCCAGAGCCTTCTCCTCTCCAGGCCAAACAACTCCAGTTCTCTGGGGCTCCTCTGGATTTCAACATCTGAAATACAGTGCCATAATCTATACAGACATTGCTATTACTCTTCTTCTTGGGGAGACACTTGACAAAACCAGAAAACTTATTACCTAGAAAAAATTAGTTCTGAGTCAAATGAACACCAAATTTGTGACATTCTTGTCTTGGTCTTATAACACAGGTATGTTCATCCATCTCAGTATTTCAAGTTATGAAGTTTTATCACCAACCCAAGCACTAAACCAAGGCCTGTATCAGGACACTTTTCTTCTATCAAGAAGGCTGAAAGAAACTGTTTTGGCCATCGTTTCCACCTTTACCTTCTCATTGCCTACTGCAATACTTAAACTGAACAACAGTAATTTTTGTTGTTGGAGAGAAATTTGGGTGGCAAAAGCCTGGAGGAAGATGGTCTATATCTGCTCTATGGCAGTGTCTTGGTCAATGTAGCCTAAGACTTGTCACTGGTTCTGGATAAGGAAGAGATTTTACACCAGCTTGGGACCACGGTGGTGTTTGTAGCCTAGACATGGTTAGCCATAAGTTTATCCAGGCACAAGTTATCTCATCTATTCTTTACATTTCAAAGGCCTAGGATGTTAGTGGTGACCTGGTCTCTATATAAAGTATATACCTGAAGTTCCTCAGAAGAGTGAAGAATGACCTAAAACCCTGATGGGTTTGTTTCATGAAATCTGTCTGGGCCTTGATACAGTTCAGTGTGAAAGAGATGATCATAATCAGTCCTGTGATCTCCATTAACCTTCCTTTTTAAGACATGTATGAGACAAGCGTTCAGGCTTTCCTCTCATTCCTTTCACCAATTTTTCTGAAGCAACAACCATTGCATTTTTAAAAATATAACCTCTGCCCCACATTCTAAAAGTCTGTTTAAAGTGTGAAACTGTGTTTTATTTTGAAGGGATTGAATAATGCCAGGTATAATTTGAAAGATTCATAACTTCAGGCTGATCACAAAAGGGCACTCTCCAGTCCTTTTAATCTTTTTCTCCTAATGTGTCTAATTAATTTAAAAGACTGATTCCTTTCTTTACACAGCCTTAGTTATTTAAGAAAATTGTTGCTTCTACAACCCTACCATTTATCCTCCCTTCTCCCCATTTCCCCAGTGCCCATTAGGTCTTACCGGACTCTCAGTGCAGAAAGAGAAGGAGAGAAAAACGATTAATTAAAAGAAAGAAAGATAATGAAAAGTAATTCAAGGCTAGTAATCCGATAACACCTCTCTTATCACAATACCTATTAAAATCTAGTACCATAATTTTTAATCACAGCATACATGGGTTGGAGATGACTTCAGATTTGGCATGCAGACTGCTGCTTTGCTTAATCCGGTAAGAAGTGTGGAATACATAAAAAGAAACAAACCGAGGACAAACTGGAGATTTTTCTGTTGGGAAGAAAGAATGTTTTTAGAGAACGTCATAAAAAACCTAACACACACACAAAAAAATAAAAAATAAAAAAAAAAAAGATTGAGTTATGCCAACCTGATGGCTTCTTAGCATTGAAAAATTGACTGCACAGTCTGCTTGAAATGTATGGGTTTATGCGTGATGTTCGTGACCAACAATTTAAACAATTATCAGACTTTTCTGGCCACAAGAATAGTCTTCTCTGCCAAATCAAATAATACAAGAAAAGAGGGACAGGGAAGTTTTGTATATATTTTTAATAACTGGAATATGTTTAGATTCCTAGGAATCATGATTTTAGCAACTCTATTACTAGCAATAGCATCCACCCACTGCAGAACAGCTGTGGGCTCAATTGTTTGTCCTACAAACAGGGTAACAGTGCTCTACCTTGTGACACAGTAAAACACAGACCTGATTTTGATTCGAGCTCTAATTTTTAGGTCAGCAGAGGCTGCGAGTGTTGCAGACAAGACTAATTCCTCTCTCTGTATACTACGTGCCATTGTAAGCATAGAATCAGAATGGTTTAGGTTGGAAGGGGCCTTAAAGATCATCTACTTCCTACCCCCCTGCCATGGGCAGGGACACCTCGCACTAGAGCAGGTTGCTCAAAGCCCCATCCAGCCTGGCCTTGAACACTTCCAGGGATGGGGCTTGCACAACTTCTGTGGATCCTGTAACAGAACTAACAAAGGAAATATTAATTCTAAGCCATCTGTACAGTATTGCATTAAACACACAATGGCCTAGAAAGCATTATAATAAAGTTTATAACTTGGTTTCTGCTGCTATACTGTTTGTGACTGTTAATAGCAGTCTGAAATTGATTTCAAGAAGAATATTTCTATGCTTCTCCTCAAGAGTGTTGTTAGAGAGTGGTTTCAGGTCAGCCACCCTGGAAGGGGAACCATAAACTTTGCTCAAGCGCTCAAAATGAAATGTTTGTGTTAACTCAGCTAATAAACAGCTGGAGTGAGAGTCTTTAAACCAGTCTTCCTTTTGAGCACGTACTGAAGGAAGAATAACAGCATACACTTGAAGAAATGTAGCTCAGGAGATTTGAAATCATGTACACTTAGTGCTGATGATCTCGTTTGGATCACTGAGCAGACGTTACGCTTGCTGGATATCATCAGTTCAGGGCCCCTTGAAGTGATGGGCAGGCTGTCACCAAAAACAGATGAAAAAGCCTGAGCACTCTGCAGGAAACTCTCCACAGGCTGAAGGGACTGGAGAAGCAGCCCCCTCATGAAAGGTGAGGATGCTCAGGTAAGAAAAGATGCCTGAGGGTGAGGCAGAACTGTCACCTCAGGGTTCTTGGCAGCAGCTGGTGAATCTGTAGTTGGAGAAAGCAGGGTGCTCCCCTCTTTGTCAGGAGATGGGTGCCAGGGCTGACACATCTCTGCTGGCACACACAGAAACACAGTGCATGGCTCTCCAACCGTACTACTCTGAGATCATTGTCCAACCTCCTCTGGCCTCCCACAGAGCTGGATGTGTGCAGCTGAACTAGAAAACCTTTGACAGCCAGTGCCTTCCCCTCCATCCCTTCCCAGAGCGCCTGAATAAACAGCAAGATCTGGCCCTGGATAGCACCAGCTGCCTTGTCTGCTGGATCAAGCTAGAGAGTAGGAAATGAGAATCTAGGGAGACTGTGAGCTTGTAAGTAGCAATAACTCCCTTCTCCACCACACTCTTCCATGGGGGTTTCAAAGGTAAGCGTGTATAATACCAGCCCATGCAGCAGAACAGTCATCATACACAGCTGAAGTACTGAGCCAAAGGAAAAATTACACACTGTTACTGAGTCTTTAAAAGCAGATTTGCACATGTAAAGCAGCTAGGTGGCAGCTGTTGAGATGGACTTGGGAAAATGATCCCTAGCTTGAGTTTGGATCCTTGGCTTAATATTCCGCAGTTATACAGTAGACCTGCCAGGCCTCCTCTGTTCCCAAACAATGGTCAAAATGTCTACCCAAGTTCCATGTTATTTATTATTATGTAGTAGAAGAAATCATTGATCTGCTAGTGAGAAGAAGAAGCCCCAGTTCTTCAGTAGCTTCTTCAAGGGACTTGAAAACTTGGAGAGGTTTTCAGGGCTTTACTCCACGTGCCCTTTCACACAGGGCAGAGGAGCAAGAGCGAGCTAATTTTTCTGAGCGCAGCCAGACAGATACTAAAAAGAAAGTTAGCGAGCACCTGGTTGCAGCTGGGCTGGAGTTTTCTAAAGATGAAGCTCAGCCAACACTATTTGGAATCAGATGCTGCTCCAGCAAAAGCTGTCCTGCCAGTGCTGCTGGCATGAAATAAGCAGTGCTGTGTTTAATGTCAGGGATATGTTGAAGAATGTCACACATTTTACTGCTGAAAACATTGCAATTTTGGAAGCTCCACAAAAACATAGAGATTAAGGTGAATGCTTTACATTTCACAAAGCTCTGCTCTGTTGGAAAATCTAGACTGCTAAGTGGGATTTGTCTTACTAACCTCCTTTTTATGTCGGAGAGTGTACAAATCACGGTGTGCGTTTCACCTGATGCAGAGATATTTGATGTATTGTTCTACAGAATGGTATGGAAATGAAAATCTTGTAGCATAAAAGGTACTTAGTATTCTTAGTATTCAGGATTTCCCTATTCTTCTACTGCTTGACGATAAAATGCTACCTGGTGATAAAGAAGAAGCTGGCTATTCATGAGAGCGTGGAAGATATTTTTCTACCACCTCACTTATCTGACAGACCGCATTTCCCACTATTGGGGAAATAAGGCAACTCTGATTGCCTTAGGTCCTAAAGCCATTGCAGTTACCTTACACTCGAGAGAGGATAAGGTCTCAAACAGCTAAGGAGTCCATCTATCTGCATGAAAATGGACAGTCTGCACTGAATTCTTTATCAGGCAAAAAGCTCTGACTTCAAAATCAGGAAGTCCGTTTACACTGTGAATACAATATGATCTCTTATGGCCTAATGAGTAGCAAACTCTGCTTCAATGTGGGAAAACTACCATAGTTTTGTTTCAGGTGCAAGTTCCTGTTGTGACCAGGACAAAATCAGAATTGAAGGACTGCAGCTTCAGAAGCAATGGAGTCGGTACTGACTATAGGAGAGACACGCTTCTGAACTATTGGTATGATTGCAGAATTGCAGAGTTTTCAGAGTTGGAAGAGACCTCTAGGGATGATCCAGTCCAACTCCCCTGCTAAAGCAGGGTTGCCTAGAGCACATTACTCAGGCTGCATCCAAGTGGGACTTGAAAACCTCCAGGGAAGGATATTCCACAACCTCCCTGGGCAGCCTGCTCCAGCACTCCTTCACCCTCACCAGAAAGAAGTCTTTCCTCATATTTGAATGGAATCTCCTATGTTCCAGCTTGTACCCATTGCCCCTCATCCTGTCACTGGAAACTACTGAAAAGAGTCCGGTTCCATCCTCCATTTAACCCACACTATAGGTACTTATAAACATAGATAAGGTTCCCCTCAGCCTTTGTCTTCTTCAGGCTAAAGAGCCCCAGCTCTTTGAGTCTTTCCTCATAAGGGAGATGCTCTAATCCCTTAATCATGGCAAGAAGCTTTCAGAAATTTGGGCCGACAGAAGAACCATGTAAGTAAAGCAGCCCTGAAGAGAGTACAAGGGGATTTTAAGCTGACATTAACTGCTTTTCTTTTGGAGCATGCATTTGGAAAGTTGTTGTTTTGTTTTTTTTTTAATAATTCATTGATTGATTAAACCACAACAAATTCAAAGATCTGATATAACCATTTTTTACTATATTGTTGCAGCAGCCCTGTAATAAATGTGTATGCTTAAAACAATGACGTAGCAGTAGCTGGATGCTCTATGTGTCATTTAATTGCATGAAGAATCCTTATTCCTCAGCCTTTTTTGAAAGATTTTGACCTCTCATTCTGTTTCCTGCCTGTATTACACCATCTTCCAGAACATAGTTTAAAATTTAATGCATTAATAAATACCATCAATAAAAACATCCTGATAATTCACATTAGGTACCATGAATAATTATAAAATCAATCATCAAAATTATTTTCCCTAAAATTATGCATTTTTCCTTTTCATTGCATCATTAATTTGAGGCCTAATCCTGTATACTTTGGCCTTCCAATGCTCCTGCTGATGTCAAGCAGAGCCTCATTAAATTCAGATGTTCCACCCTGCTGGTTCGAATTCCAGCTTCAGAGCGTAATTTTTCAGTTCCTCAGACTTCCTCTCTTAAGAAAGTCTGAGGAAGCCTAGTTTACCTCATCTAACACACACCAAAATCTTTTTATCTGCAGAAAACCCAGCTAATTTTGCTGATTCTGGAAAATGTCCCTTCATGAGCAGATCTGGGACAACAGGGAGCAGATGTGGCTATTCCCCAGCAATATTGCATTCCGCTATTAGCAAAGGTAGGTGGTGAAAGGATGGCCTTCTGCGCAGAAGCAAATTCTTTGAAAAAGCGGAATATTTTTCAGGCCCTTCCTCGGTGCGCTGCTGCAGACACACGAGCCTTTGTGCAGAATCTTCACATTCAGTAAGGATCAACACAGTACGTGTCACGTGGAAATTTTGAATTCCCAACAGCCTCCTCATTTAAAATGACTAGCTTTTGGCCTGCTCCTCAGGGGAGAGGGAGGGGAATGGATGAAGAAACTCTTTCATTTTATGCAGCGCATTTCCCTTCCCTGATAGAGTGGAAAGTTGGTACCATCCCAGGTTTCTCCTGGCAGTTTCAGTAAACAGACCTATGGGCCCCATTGACCACCAGATTAAAGGATCTTCTATGGTTCTTGCTCATTGATTAACTATTTTCCCTGCCCCTAAGTTGCTCTCCGGGTAGCATCAAACCAACCATTACTTTAAAGCTGAAAGAAGAGGTACTAGCAAGTCAAGCAAAAACATGCCAGAAAAGTTCATTATTTAGGTAGATGGGTGTTTTATTTATTTTTGTTGACAAGAGCTTCCTAAGTATTCTTCTGAATTACTTTATTGATGGACCAGAGAGCTCTTATCCTCCATCACAATTTAGTGCCGATGCTGCTCTCGCCCATCCTGCCTCTGAAGCACAATTAGCAGTGTTACCCTTCTTTACAAATAACCCATGTAATGTTTTGTTCACCGCTCCACAGGGAAACACCAGCAGCCCTTTTGGACTTGCTTTATATTACGGATGACTTCATCTGACTCGAGAGCTGCACCGAAGTCTTCACACATGAGCATGCATGCCAGAAAACCAGAACAATCCCTCAAAGAAATGCAGAAAAAAAAGAGCATGCAATTTCCTGCACTGCTAGACTGAATGAATACCTGTGTGACTTGGTGACATGTGCACTGTCATAGGCATCCTCGCTCTTACTGATAAAAATTATTCTGGCCGACAATGGTGAGTTACAGTGTAAGCCCATGCAAGCATAACTGAGTGGCTTTTTTATATAGAAAGAATCCAACAGAAAGTCCATTCTTCATTTGCTTATGGGTGGGTCTCATAAATAATGTGAGTTTAGTCATTGATTTAAGAGAGAAGTATTTCTCCCCATTAATATAAAAATGTCATTTTCCAGGTTTTGATAAATGACGGTTGGTATATTCCAGCAAGAAAGATTGAGGCCATATTTCTTTAGTGGTTTTCCAGATATGATTTCAGTGATTTAACTGAGTTTGAATCCTCATTTCTGGCACATGTGCTACTCTTTTGGGCTTCTAAGGGTGGTTCTGCACCTGTATGTCTCAAGAATAAGACTGACTGTAATAAAATTGATAACCAACAGAATGCATGAAAAATTATTATTATTATTATTGTTGTTACATTGATATCATCATAAAAAATAGTTTCCAATCACCCTTGTCCTGTGTTATAGAAGCATTGATTCTTCAGTACAGAGGCTCATTTTACCAGCTCGCTGTGCCACATTAAGTGTTCCGCTCCTGCTTGCTCACCCTGTCTGGTAGCTGGCCACATTCACTGCTTTTACCTGCCCTTCCAACTGTCTGGACATTTATAAACATTAACCATGACAGTCCTGTGCTCTGTATCCTCCATGACTACATGGAGAAATGTACCTGGCAGAGCTGTCAGACTGCAACGCTCACACATATATTCTATGAAGTACACCTTAAAATACACTTCCTTTTTTTTTTTTTTTTTTTTTTTTTTTTAAAATCCTTCTAGGACACCACACAGGTAGTCAGACATCTTCATGGCTGTGGCTAGTGTAAGATTGTTTATGGATATGTACCTTACTTTAATTATCTACTCTAATTCTCTTCAGCTGCTTCCTCTTGTAATTACAATAAAATGAACACCGGTGTGTTTTCCTTCTTCATTTCTCTTAAGTAATACCTGGATTTATTTAATTAAATCATTCTCTTGATACCTTAAAAAGATACTTTGCAAAATCCAAGGTCCTCCTCAACACAACATATTGTCCAGAAAGTATGCTTGATCGTTTTACAGGTGATGACTGTTTTCTCCTACATTCCGAGGTTAAAAACCCTCTGTTGTAACTTACCATTCTTTAAAAAAAAAAAAAAAAAAATTTAAAATCGTTCTGCATTGGATAATTCCTTTTCCAATGTTTCCTATCCATATTATTGTCCGCATTCTCCTCCTAATGCTCAATCATAAAAGAATTAGTTTCAAAGAGGCACCAGGCAACACCCCTGGTAGAAATTTCTCTGTCAAGACAACATCAGGCTGATGTTTTTACCACTACAACTCAATTTCCTCCACTTGGAGGCAAATTAATAAGACTGGTAAAACCCTAAATTGTTGTACAGTAGGTCAGAATTTCCACATTATGGAATATTTCTGTTCCTCCCCCCTGCAAATAGCAATACTGAGAATCTACTCTTGATTTCTTGTTCCTAATGTTTTTAATGGATTAACAGTTGTCAACTTTCCATTTTGGCCCATTTCTCACGTGTGGAATAGGCCAGAAAAGGAAGAATATTACACAAGGCTTATGATTCCTGGCTTTCTCTATTGACAGAGCTTTCTTGTCAGTTGTCATTTATGCCAATACTGATCCCATAGTACTGTCCCAGTGGGGCACAGGCTGGTACCAGCTGAAAAGACTCCGGCTAGTAGGTTTGGGAAACATCAGATCCAGGCTGCCCCTGAAGCACAGAAGACATGAGGTCTCTGAAGCAACCTGAGTATAAGGTTACACATTACCCCTCTAAAGGTGCACATGGACAAAAACATAATTAATGTACACTAGCTGCCTCATAGCAAAATGCCAGGGGAAAGAGAGGCTTCTAGTTGCCATTACAGCGTAACGAGCTCCAGGAAGGCTCATAGCATTGACCTCAGCTGGACCTGCCATGTGAAAGGTTTCTGAGCCTTGCCAGAGCTAGTGTTTTGCATGACTAACCAGGTTGTTAGCTGCTGCATTAAAAATCTCTGGAAGTAGAAAAAAGGCACTCTAAAAATCCAACAAAAGATACTCTCTGTCCCTGCAAAAGCCAGGTCTCTGCAGAATGTTGTACCACAATGTGTGGCTGCATTTCTTTTATAACATGTTCACGGTCCTCTCTTCTTTTATTAAGACTGATCTTCTCTCACTCTGGATTTTGGTCAGGTATCTATACAACTGACATACATGATGTTTGTCTTTATCCTGTACCTGTTATCAGTATAACATCTACTTCCTCTGCTCTGAAGGGACTTTTCTTTGGGGGGGAAACGACATGGTAGGGAAGTTATATTCATATATAACTCATGGAAAGATAGCTTCATATATTGTGTCTCCAAACTTTATAAAAACAGAAGAAAGAGCAAAAAGTAATTAGCTGTTCCAATATTTATCTTAATCTGCTTTTACTGTGGATACCATTTTTTGCCTGTGTATGTGTATGCATCAGTATATGTATGTATATACATACAGATGGATATCTGGTATTTTAGGCGACTTTTCACAGAATCACAGAATGTCAGGGATTGGAAGGGACCTTGAAAGATCATCTAGTCCAATCCCCCTGGGGAACCAGGGCATGTTTCTAACGGAAACCCTGCAACCGCTCTCCTCAGGAAGCTGAAAATTTCCTTCTTTCATTGTGCTGTACTGTGCACTATATAATCATGCTTGGGATTCACTACTGACCTGTTCTTGAAGGTATTTCTATTGCACAGTGGCACCTTTAGTTCAAACATTATTCAGGGATATTTCTTGAACCTCAGATTCACACAAGACAAACTCTTAGTGGATTCTCTTCTCATGTAATTCATATAATTCATATAGCATGGGAGATGCGATACCCAGCTGCGTGCTTCTGCGTTTTCAAGTAGGTGCTTAACCCTCCGAAAAATCCCATCCTGCTCTTTTTCCTGCTTTGCCAATTTTTTCTGACATTCCTTAAGGAAGATTTTTCCAAAACAAAGAAAGAAAAAAATGGGTAAACAATAAGCTCTCCCTGTGTTATAACCCACCACACCCTGCTCCTCTTTTGGCAAAACAAGGACTTGAAAAGACTGTTCTATTCTTTATTAACATGAAACAAACCCTCCAAATAAATATTTTAAGGCACTTCATCTAATTTCATTGGCAAACTCCAAATTCTGAACATATTTTCACCAAGCTTTCCTCCTGAGATGACAGCCTGAACTCGTTTTCTCTCCCTCCTTCCCTCGGCTCCCCACGTTACCTCCCCTGGAGAGACTGAATGCCACTGATTGTGCAAATTCAAGCCCATCAGCACTTGTCATCTCTCACGGAATTTACCCTTTGACAGTCAGCTTCCACTTCCCACTTGGAGGCAGAAGTTTCATCTTTGCAAAGCACAGAAGTTGTTTCCTTGGAAAAAGCAAGAAACATCATCTCCTGTGGGGAAAAAAGACTCGCTTCACCATGCAGACCTTAGGGAGAAAATCCCAACATTATATTTAATTAATGCATTTTTTTTTTAATGTGGAATGGTTTGGGGTTTTTTTGTTTTGGTTTGGTTTTTGGGTTTTTTTTTAAATTTTTTTTTTATAAACTGAACAGCCACAGTCAGTATTTTGTCCAGTTTTTCTTGCCCCAGATTCCAAGCTTTCAAGTCTTTCAAGCCTTGTCTTTTAATCTCAAACTACAGCCAGCCACCTTTACAAAAAGAAACTTCATTCCTTGTTTCGTTTGTGTTGTGAAAATATTATCTCACAATAGTAGCTTCTCTCCTGCCTTTAATAATGGCCACTCCTGTGCATCAATACTTTCAAAAATTTAGTAAGAGAACACGACAGAAAGCTGCTAGAAGGACCCCTGATTCTTGTTTTATCAGACCTTATGAACTCTCATACAGGGGCAAGTCTGCCCTCATGTACACCTGTTGAGCCTCATTGAAATCAGTAGGGTTGAGCTAATGTAGCTGACAACAGAGTATGGCCAATAACCTGCCCCCTGTTTGTTCACAACACCATCTCCTGCAGGTGGAACAAGGTGAGATCCGCTGTCTGCAGGGCTCCATTTATAGGAATAGTAGCATATCCATTACTTCTTCGCAGCTCAGAGCGCTGGCTGCTTTTCCTGACAAGGAACATATATTTCAAGGTACCAAAATTAGCAGAAATCTTCTTCCTCCTTGTCAATTGTTGAGTGATATTATCTATTAATGCATTTGGGTAATTGAATTTTGGACCTCATTTGCAATTTTTATTGTACTCAGCAAACTGCAGGGTACAATTATACTATAAAACTGTGTTAACAGGTTATCTTTATTGCACTTCATTTTCAGTATTGGATCAAATTGTTTTGCCTCCTAATCTATGGTTTCTTCATAAAGCTTTTTATCTGGGGGGCTAATGCTTCAAGGGTATCCCTGGCTCGTATTGTTAATATTATGCATTTATCCTTGAACACGTCACAGGACTTCTACTGGTGTGCACTTATAGTTAGGCACTTCCTGAATTGTCACACAAACTGGATAAAAAATTATTTCATATCCTGATAGAAAAAGTCAATTATTTCCTCCATGTCTAGACAAAAATGCTGAATTCTCAGCATCTCTATTTCATGTTGCAATGTCGGAAAGCAGTACTATGAAGCTGAAAGCAGACAGGTGATGTGAGGCAGTTTGATCTTCTGATGCCAGTCTGGGTAAAGGACACCATTATTAGGCTCATGTTGTGCCACTGGAGTCTTAAAACCTTATCTGCTGCTGAATCTAGAGGCTAGTGGAGATGCTCAAAGTAGGCCCAGCTTTGTGTTTCCTTTAGCTCTGATATCCTTGCTATACTAGCATTACAAAGGATTACTTAGCACATTGAATTTAACGAGAGGATATACAAGCTGCTTAGACCTTCGTAGCCAGGTTTTCCATTAAAATAAAGCTTCTGCGTTCTATACAGATACCATGTATCTTCCTGATTCTTGAACCTGTGAGATACCTCTGTCTGTTGTGGTTATGGTGAGCTGGGGAGGATAGAGAGACTCATTTTGTTCTTTGGCTTCTGCGTGAGCTCAGTCCTCATTCCCAGCTGGGTCCCTTGCACACTCTGATGAGAAGGCATCCATGAGGCACAAAGCCCCAGCAAACCAGACCTCATTAGTTCTACTGTCACTAAACTACCTGTGATTTGGTGCATACTCAATGAACTGCATAAACAAACCCTTCCACAGTTTAGACATCTATATGTCTTTTATATTCCCCCAGGGATGGTGACTCCACCACTTCCCTGGGCAGCCTCCTCCAATGCTGACAACCCTTTCAGTGAAGAAATTTCTCCTAATATCCAATATAAACCACTCCTGGTGCAACTTGAAGCTGTTTTCTCTCATTCCATCCCTTACCTGGGAAAATACACCAACTCCCACCTCTCTACAACCTCCTTTCAGGTAGTTATAAAGAGCACTAAGGTCTTCCCTCAGCCTCCTTCTCTCCAGACTAAATAACATGAGTTCCCTCAGCTGCTCCTCATAC